>JAANYP010000207.1:0-50272 GCA_020465985.1 Centrapalus pauciflorus
GACTATTGTCCATGCAATGGCCACTTTATTTGGTCACACAACGAGTGTCTTCTTGCGGGCTTTGGTCACATAAAATTAGGCCAAATGTGGCCGTAGTTGTTAAAAAGTGTGACCATATGCTCTTTTAAGTAAGGTAAACTTGTATTTTGTGTGACTATTGTCCATTCAATGGCCACTATTTTTTATTTGTGTGTGGCTCTGATTGCAAGCATTTGGTCACACAACGAGTGTGTTGTTGTGGGGTTTGGTCACATAAAATTACGCCAAATGTGGTCGTATGTATTAAAAAGTGTGACCATATGCTTTTTTAAGTGAGGTAAACTTGTATTTTGTGTGACTATTGTCCATGCAATAGCCACTTTATTTTTATTTGTGTGTGGCTGATTGCAACCATTTGGTCACACAGCGAGTGTCTTCTTGTGGGCTTTGGTCACATAAAATTATGCCAAATGTGGATGTAGGTGTTAAAAACTTAGACCATATGCTCTTTTAAGTGTTGTAAACTTGTATTTACTGTGACTATTGTCCATGTAATGGCCATTTTATTTTTATTTGTGTGTGGCTGATTGCAACCGTTTGGTCACACAACGAGTGTCTTCTTATGGGCTTTGGTCACATTAAATTATGCCAAATGTGTCCGTAGGTGTTAAAAAGTGTGACCATATGCTCTTTTAAGTAAGATAAACTTGTATTTTGTGTGACTATCATCCATGCAATGACCACATTATTTTTATTTGTGTGTGGTTGATTGCAACCATTTGGTCACACAACGAGTGTCTCCTTGTGGGCTTTGGTCACATAAAATTAGGCCAAATATGGCCGTAGTTGTTAAAAAGTGTGACCATATGCTCTTTTAAGTAAGGTAAACTTGTATTTTGTGTGACTATTGTCCATTCAATGGCCACTTTTTTTATTTGTGTGTGGCTCTGATTGCAACCATTTGGTCACACAACGAGTGTGTTGTTGTGGGGTTTGGTCACATAAAATTATGCAAAATGTGGTCGTATGTGTTAAAAAGTGTGACCATTTGCTCTTTTAAGTGAGGTAAACTTGTATTTTCTATGACTATTTTCCATGCAATGGCCACTTTATTTTTATTTGTGTGTGGCTGATTGCAACCATTTGGTCACAAAACGAGTGTCTTCTTATGGGCTTTGGTCACATTAAAGTATGACAAATGTGTCCGTAGGTGTTAAAAAGTGACCATATGCTCTTTTAAGTGAGCTAAAGTTGTATTTTGTGTGACTATTTGCCATGCAATGACCACTTTATTTTTATTTGTGTGTGGCTGATTGCAACCAGTTGGTCACACAATGAGTGTCTTCTTGTGGGCTTTGGTCACATAAAATTAAGCCAAATGTGGTCGTAGGTGTTAAAAAGTTTAACCATATTCTCTTTTAAGTAATGTAAACTTCTATTTTGTGTGACTATTGTCCATTCAATGGCCACTTTTTTTTTTATTTGTGTGTGGCTCTGATTGCAACCATTTGGTCACACAACGAGTGTGTTGTTGTGGCATTTGGTCACATAAAATTATGCCAAATGTGGTCGTATGTGTTAAAAAGTGTGACCATATGCTTTTTTAAGTGAGGTAAACTTGTATTTTATGTGACTATTGTCCATGCAATGGCCACTTTATTTGGTCACACAACGAGTGTCTTCTTGCGGGCTTTGGTCACATAAAATTAGGCCAAATGTGGCCGTAGTTGTTAAAAAGTGTGACCATATGCTCTTTTAAGTAAGGTAAACTTGTATTTTGTGTGACTATTGTCCATTCAATGGCCACTATTTTTTATTTGTGTGTGGCTCTGATTGCAAGCATTTGGTCACACAACGAGTGTGTTGTTGTGGGGTTTGGTCACATAAAATTATGCCAAATGTGGTCGTATGTGTTAAAAAGTGTGACCATATGCTTTTTTAAGTGAGGTAAACTTGTATTTTGTGTGACTATTGTCCATGCAATAGCCACTTTATTTTTATTTGTGTGTGGCTGATTGCAACCATTTGGTCACACAGCGAGTGTCTTCTTGTGGGCTTTGGTCACATAAAATTATGCCAAATGTGGATGTAGGTGTTAAAAACTTAGACCATATGCTCTTCTAAGTGTTGTAAACTTGTATTTACTGTGACTATTGTCCATGTAATGGCCATTTTATTTTTATTTGTGTGTGGCTGATTGCAACCGTTTGGTCACACAACGAGTGTCTTCTTATGGGCTTTGGTCACATTAAATTATGCCAAATGTGTCCGTAGGTGTTAAAAAGTGTGACCATATGCTCTTTTAAGTAAGATAAACTTGTATTTTGTGTGACTATCATCCATGCAATGACCACATTATTTTTATTTGTGTGTGGTTGATTGCAACCATTTGGTCACACAACGAGTGTCTCCTTGTGGGCTTTGGTCACATAAAATTAGGCGAAATATGGCCGTAGTTGTTAAAAAGTGTGACCATATGCTCTTTTAAGTAAGGTAAACTTGTATTTTGTGTGACTATTGTCCATTCAATGGCCACTTTTTTTATTTGTGTGTGGCTCTGATTGCAATCATTTGGTCACACAACGAGTGTGTTGTTGTGGGGTTTGGTCACATAAAATTATGCAAAATGTGGTCGTATGTGTTAAAAAGTGTGACCATTTGCTCTTTTAAGTGAGGTAAACTTGTATTTTCTATGACTATTTTCCATGCAATGGCCACTTTATTTTTATTTGTGTGTGGCTGATTGCAACCATTTGGTCACACAACGAGTGTCTTCTTATGGGCTTTGGTCACATTAAATTATGCCAAATGTGTCCGTAGGTGTTAAAAAGTGTGACCATATGCTCTTTTAAGTGAGCTAAAGTTGTATTTTGTGTGACTATTTTCCATGCAATGACCACTTTATTTTTATTTGTGTGTGGCTGATTGCAACTAGTTGGTCACACAATGAGTGTCTTCTTGTGGGCTTTGGTCACATAAAATTAAGCCAAATGTGGTCGTAGGTGTTAAAAAGTGTGACCATATGCTCTTTTAAGTAAGGTAAACTTGTATTTTGTGTGACTATTGTCCATTCAATGGCCACTTTTTTTTATTTGTTTGTGGCTCTGATTGCAAGCATTTGGTCACACAACGAGTGTGTTGTTGTGGGGTTTGGTCACATAAAATTATGCCAAATGTGGTCGTATGTGATAAAAAGTGTGACCATATGCTTTTTTAAGTGAGGTAAACTTGTATTTTGTGTGACTATTGTCCATGCAATATCCACTTTATTTTTATTTGTGTGTGGCTGATTGCAACCATTTGGTCACACAGCGAGTGTCTTCTTGTGGGCTTTGGTCACATAAAATTATGCCAAATGTGGATGTAGGTGTTAAAAACTTAGACCATTTGCTCTTTTAAGTGTTGTAAACTTGTATTACTGTGACTATTGTCCATGTAATGGCCATTTTATTTTTATTTGTGTGTGGTTGATTGCAACCGTTTGGTCACACAACGAGTGTCTTCTTATGGGCTTTGGTCACATTAAATTATGCCAAATGTGTCCGTATGTGTTAAAAAGTGTGACCATATGCTCTTTTAAGTAAGATAAACTTGTATTTTGTGTGACTATCATCCATGCAACGACCACATTATTTTTATTTGTGTGTGGTTGATTGCAACCATTTGGTCACACAACGAGTGTCTCCTTGTGGGCTTTGGTCACATAAAATTAGGCCAAATGTGGCCGTAGTTGTTAAAAAGTGTGACCATATGCTCTTTTAAGTAAGGTAAACTTGTATTTTGTGTGACTATTGTCCATTCAATGGCCACTTTTTTTTTATTTGTGTGTGGCTCTGATTGCAAGCATTTGGTCACACAACGAGTGTGTTGTTGTGGGGTTTGGTCACATAAAATTATGCCATATGTGGTCGTATGTGTTAAAAAGTGTGACCATATGCTTTTTTAAGTGAGGTAAACTTGTATTTTGTGTGACTATTGTCCATGCAATAGCCACTTTATTTTTATTTGTGTGTGGCTGATTGCAACCATTTGGTCACACAGCGAGTGTCTTCTTGTGGGCTTTGGTCACATAAAATTATGCCAAATGTGGATGTAGGTGTTAAAAACTTAGACCATATGCTCTTTTAAGTGTTGTAAACTTGTATTTACTGTGACTATTGTCCATGTAATGGCCATTTTATTTTTATTTGTGTGTGGCTGATTGCAACCGTTTGGTCACACAACAAGTGTCTTCTTATGGGCTTTGGTCACATTAAATTATGCCAAATGTGTCCGTAGGTGTTAAAAAGTGTGACCATATGCTCTTTTAAGTGAGCTAAAGTTGTATTTTGTGTGACTATTTTCCATGCAATGACCACTTTATTTTTATTTGTGTGTGGCTGATTGCAACCATTTGGTCACACAACGAGTGTCTCCTTGTGGGCTTTGGTCACATAAAATTAGGCCAAATATGGCCGTAGTTGTTAAATAGTGTGACCATATGCTCTTTTAAGTAAGGTAAACTTGTATTTTGTGTGACTATTGTCCATTCAATGGCCACTTTTTTTATTTGTGTGTGGCTCTGATTGCAACCATTTGGTCACACAACGTGTGTGTTGTTGTGGGGTTTGGTCACATAAAATTATGCCAAATGTGGTCGTATGTGTTAAAAAGTGTGACCATTTGCTCTTTTAAGTGAGGTAAACTTGTATTTTCTATGACTATTTTCCATGCAATGGCCACTTTATTTTTATTTGTGTGTGGCTGATTGCAACCATTTGGTCACACAACGAGTGTCTTCTTATGGGCTTTGGTCACATTAAATAATGCCAAATGTGTCCGTAGGTGTTAAAAAGTGTGACCATATGTTCTTTTAAGTGAGCTAAAGTTGTATTGCAACCAGTTGGTCACACAATGAGTGTCTTCTTGTGGGCTTTGGTCACATAAAATTAAGCCAAATGTGGTCGTAGATGTTAAAATGTGTAACCATATGCTCTTTTATGTAATGTAAACTTGTATTTTGTGTGACTATTGTCCATGCAATGGCCATTTTATTTTTATTTGTGTGTGGCTGATTGCAACCATTTGGTAACACAACGAGTGTCTTCTTGTGGGCTTTGGTCACATAAACTTATGCCAAATGTGGCCGTAGGTGTTAAAAAGTGTGACCATATGCTCTTTTAAGTGAGGTAAACTTGTATTTTGTGTGACTATTGTCCATGCAATGGCCATTTTATTTTTATTTGTGTGTGGCTGATTGCAACCATTTGGTCACACAACGAGTGTCTTCTTGTGGGCTTTGGTCACATTAAATTATGCCAAATGTGTCCGTAGGTGTTAAAAAGTGTGACCATATGCTCTTTTAAGTGAGCTAAAGTTGTATTTTGTGTGACTATTTTCCATGCAATGACCACTTTATTATTATTTGTGTGTGGTTGATTGCAACCATTTGGTCACACAACGAGTGTCTTCTTGTGGGCTTTGGTCACATAAAATTAGGCCAAATATGGCCGTAGTTGTTAAAAAGTGTGACCATATGCTATTTTAAGTAAGGTAAACTTGTATTTTGTGTGACTATTGTCCATTCAATGGCCACTTTTTTTTTTGTGTGGCTCTGATTGCAACCATTTGGTCACACAACGAGTGTGTTGTTGTGGGGTTTGCTCACATAAAATTATGCCAAATGTGGTCGTATGTGTTAAAAAGTGTGACCATTTGCTCTTTTAAGTGAGGTAAACTTGTATTTTCTATGACTATTTTCCATGCAATGGCCACTTTATTTTTATTTGTGTGTGGCTGATTGCAACCATTTGGTCACACAACGAGTGTCTTCTTATGGGCTTTGGTCACATTAAATTATGCCAAATGTGTCCGTAGGTGTTAAAAAGTGTGACCATATGCTCTTTTAAGTGAGCTAAAGTTGTATTTTGTGTGACTATCTTCCATGCAATGACCACTTTATTTTTATTTGTGTGTGGCTGATTGCAACCAGTTGGCCACACAATGAGTGTCTTCTTGTGGGCTTTGGTCACATAAAATTAAGCCAAATGTGGTCGTAGGTGTTAAAAAGTTTAACCATATGCTCTTTTAAGTAATGTAAACTTGTATTTTGTGTGACTATTGTCCATGCAATGGCCATTTTATTTTTATTTGTGTGTGGCTGATTGCAACCATTTGGTAACACAACGAGTGTCTTCTAGTGGGCTTTGGTCACATAAACTTATGCCAAATGTGGCCGTAGGTGTTAAAAAGTGTGACCATATGCTCTTTTAAGTAAGGTAAACTTGTATTTTATGTGACTATTGTCCATGCAATGGCCACTTTATTTTTATTTGTGTGTTGCTGATTGCAACCATTTGGTCACACAGCGAGTGTCTTCTTGTGGACTTTGGTCACATAAAATTATGCCAAATGTGGATGTAGGTGTTAAAAACTTTGACCATATGCTCTTTTAAGTGAGGTAAACTTGTATTTACTGTGACTATTGTCCATGCAATGGCAACTTTATTTTTATTTGTGTGTGGCTGATTGCAACCATTTGGTCACGCAACGAGTGTCTTCTTGTGGGCTTCGGTGACTTAAATTTATGTCAAATGTGGCCGTAGGTGTTAAAAAGTGTGACCATATGCTCTTTTAAGTAATGTAAACTTGTATTTTGTGTGACTATTGTCCATGCAATGGCCACTATATTTTTATTTGTGTGTGGCTGATTGCAACCATTTGGTCACACAGCGAGTGTCTTCTTGTGGGCATTGCTCACATAAAATTATGCAAAATGTGGCCGTAGTGTTAAAAAGTGTGGCCATATGCTCTTTTAAGAGAGGTAAACTTGTATTTTGTGTGACTATTGTCCATGCAATGGCTACTTTATTTTTATTTGCGTGTGGTTGAAGGTAACCATTTGGTCCCACAACGAGTGTGTTGTTGTAGGCTTTGGTCACATAAAATTATGCCAAATGTGGCGGTAGGTATTAAAAAGTGTGACCATATGCTCTTTTAAGTAAGATAAACTTGTATTTTGTGTGACTATCATCCATACAATGACCACTTTATTTTTATTTGTGTGTGGCTGATTGCAACCATTTGGTCACACAACGAGTGAATTGTCTTGGGCTTTGGTCACATAAAATTATGCCAAATTTGGCCGTAGGTGTTAAAAAGTGTGAGCATATGCTATTTTAAGTAAGGTAAACTTGTATTTTATGTGACTATGTCCATGCAATGGCCACTTTATTTTTATTTGTGTGTGGCTGATTGCAACCATTTGGTCACACAGCGAGTGTCTTCTTGTGGGCTTTGGTCACATAAAATTATGCCAAATGTGGATGTAGAGGTTAAAAACTTTGACCATATGCTCTTTTAAGTGAGGTAAACTTGTATTTACTGTGACTATTGTCCATGCAATGGCAACTTTATTTTTATTTGTGTGTGGCTGATTGCAACCATTTGGTCACGCTACGAGTGTCTTCTTATGGGCTTTGGTCACATTAAATTATGCCAAATGTGTCCGTAGGTATTAAAAAGTGTGACCATATGCTCTTTTAAGTGAGGTCAACTTGTATTTTGTGTGACTATTGTCCATGCAATGGCCACTTTATTTTTATTTGTGTGTGGCTGATTGCAACCATTTGGTCACACAGCAAGTGTCTTCTTGTGGGCATTGCTCACATAAAATTATGCAAAATGTGGTCGTAGTGTTAAAAAGTGTGGCCATATGCTCTTTTAAGAGAGGTAAACTTGTATTTTGGGTGACTATTGTCCATGCAATGGCTACTTTATTTTTATTTGTGTGTGGTTGATGGTAACCATTTGGTCCCACAACGAGTGTGTTGTTGTAGGCTTTGGTCACATAAAATTATGCCAAATGTGGCCGTAGGTATTAAAAAGTGTGACCATATGCTCTTTTAAATAAGATAAACTTGTATTTTGTGTGACTATCATCCATGCAATGACCACTTTATTTTTATTTGTGTGTGGCTGATTGCAACCATTTGGTCACACAACGAGTGAATTGTCTTGGGCTTTGGTCACATAAAATTATGCCAAATTTGGCCGTAGGTGTTAAAAAGTGTGACCATATGCTCTTTTAAGTAAGATAAACTTGTATTTTGTGTGACTATCATCCATGCAATGACCACATTATTATTATTTGTGTGTGGTTGATTGCAACCATTTGGTCACACAACGAGTCTCTTCTTGTGGGCTTTGGTCACATAAAATTATGCCAAAAGTGGCCGTAGGTGTTAAAAAGTGTGACCATATGCTCTTTTAAGTAAGGTAAACTTGTATTTTATGTGACTATTGTCCATCCAATGGCCACTTTATTTGGTCACACAACGAGTGTCTTCTTGTGGGCTTTGGTCACATAAAATTAGGCCAAATGTGGCCGTAGTTGTTAAAAAGTGTGACCATATGCTCTTTTAAGTAAGGTAAACTTGTATTTTGTGTGACTATTGTCCATTCAATGGCCACTTTTTTTTTTATTTGTGTGTGGCTCTGATTGCAACCATTTGGTCACACAACGAGTGTGTTGTTCTGGGGTTTGGTCACATAAAATTATGCCAAATGTGGTCGTATGTGTTAAAAAGTGTGACCATATGCTTTTTTAAGTGAGGTAAACTTGTATTTTGTGTGACTATTGTCCATGCAATGGCCACTTTATTTTTATTTGTGTGTGGCTGATTGCAACCATTTGGTCACACAGCGAGTGTCTTCTTGTGGGCTTTGGTCAGATAAAATTATGCCAAATGTGGATGTAGGTGTTAAAAACTTTGACCATATGCTCTTTTAAGTGTTGTAAACTTGTATTTACTGTGACTATTGTCCATGTAATGGCCATTTTATTTTTATTTTTGTGTGGCTGATTGCAACCATTTGGTCACACAACGAGTGTCTTCTTATGGGCTTTGGTCACATTAAATTATGCCAAATGTGTCCGTAGGTATTAAAAAGTGTGACCATATGCTCTTTTAAGTGAGGTAAACTTGTATTTTGTGTGACTATTGTCCATGCAATGGCCACTTTATTTTTATTTGTGTGTGGCTGATTGCAACCATTTGGTCACACAGCGAGTGTCTTCTTGTGGGCTTTGGTCACATAAAATTATGCCAAATGTGGATGTAGGTGTTAAAAACTTTGACCATATGCTCTTTTAAGTGTTGTAAACTTGTATTTACTGTGACTATTGTCCATGTAATGGCCATTTTATTTTTATTTGTGTGTGGCTGATTGCAACCATTTGGTCACACAACGAGTGTCTTCTTGTGGGCTTTGGTCACATTAAATTTTGCCAAATGTGTCCGTAGGTGTTAAAAAGTGTGACCATATGCTCTTTTAAGTGAGCTAAAGTTGTATTTTGTGTGACTATTTTCCATACCACTTTATTTTTATTTGTGTGTAGCTGATTGCAACCATTTGGTCACACAACGAGTGTCTTCTTGTGGGCTTTGGTCACATAAAATTAGGCCAAATATGGCCGTAGTTGTTAAAAAGTGTGACCATATGCTATTTTAAGTAAGGTAAACTTGTATTTTGTGTGACTATTGTCCATTCAATGGCCACTTTTTTTTTATTTGTGTGTGGCTCTGATTGCAACCATTTGGTCACACAACGAGTGTGTTGTTGTGGGGTTTGCTCACATAAAATTATGCCAAATGTGGTCGTATGTGTTAAAAAGTGTGACCATTTGCTCTTTTAAGTGAGGTAAACTTGTATTTTCTATGACTATTTTCCATGCAATGGCCACTTTATTTTTATTTGTGTGTGGCTGAATGCAACCAGTTGTTCACACAATGAGTGTCTTCTTGTGGGCTTTGGTCACATAAAATTAGGCCAAATGTGGCCGTAGGTATTAAAAAGTGTGACCATATGCTCTTTTAAGTGAGGTCAACTTGTAATTTGTGTGACTATTGTCCATGCAATGGCCACTTTATTTTTATTTGTGTGTGGCTGATTGCAACCATTTGGTCACACAGCGAATGTCTTCTTGTGGGCTTTGGTCACATAAAATTATGCCAAATGTGGATGTAGGTGTTAAAAACTTTGACCATATGCTCTTTTAAGTGTTGTAAACTTGTATTTACTGTGACTATTGTCCATGTAATGGCCATTTTATTTTTATTTGTGTGTGGCTGATTGCAACCATTTGGTCACACAACGAGTGTCTTCTTATGGGCTTTGGTCACATTAAATTATGCCAAATGTGTCCGTAGGTGTTAAAAAGTGTGACCATATGCTCTTTTAAGTGAGCTAAAGTTGTATTTTGTGAGACTATTTTCCATTCAATGACCACTTTATTTTTATTTGTGTGTGGCTGATCGCAACCAGTTGGTCACACAATGAGTGTCTTCTTGTGGACTTTGGTCACATAAAATTAAGCCAAATGTGGTCGTAGGTGTTATAAAGTTTAACCATATGCTCTTTTAAGTAATGTAAACTTGTATTTTGTGTGACTATTGTCCATGCAATGGCCATTTTATTTTTATTTGTGTGTGGCTGATTGCAACCATTTGGTAACACAACGAGTGTCTTCTTGTGGGCTTTGGTCACATAAACTTATGCCAAATGTGGCCGTAGGTGTTAAAAAGTGTGACCATATGCTCTTTTAAGTGAGGTAAACTTGTATTTTGTGTGACTATTGTCCATGCAATGGCCACTTTATTTTTATTTGTGTGTGGCTGATTGCAACCATTTGGTCACACAGCGAGTGTCTTCTTGTGGGCTTTGGTCACATAAAATTATGCCAAATGTGGATGTAGGTGTTAAAAACTTTGACCATATGCTCTTTTAAGTGAGGTAAACTTGTATTTACTGTGACTATTGTCCATGCAATGGCAACTTTATTTTTATTTGTGTGTGGCTGATTGCAACCATTTGGTCACGCAACGAGTGTCTTCTTGTGGGCTTCGGTGACATAAAATTATGTCAAATGTGGCTGTAGGTGTTAAAAAGTGTGACCATATGCTCTTTTAAGTAATGTAAACTTGTATTTTGTGTGACTATTGTCCATGCAATGGCCACTATATTTTTATTTGTGTGTGGCTGATTGCTACCATTTGGTCACACAGCGAGTGTCTTCTTGTGGGCATTGCTCACATAAAATTATGCAAAATGTGGCCGTAGTGTTAAAAAGTGTGGCCATATGCTCTTTTAAGAGAGGTAAACTTGTATTTGTGTGACTATTGTCCATGCAATGGCTACATTATTTTTATTTGTGTGTGGTTGATGGTAACCATTTGGTCCCACAACGAGTGTGTTGTTGTAGGTTTTGGTCACATAAAATTATGCCAAATGTGGCCGTAGGTATTAAAAAGTGTGACCATATGCTCTTTTAAGTAAGATAAACTAGTATTTTGTGTGACTATCATCCATGCAATGACCACTTTATTTTTATTTGTGTGTGGCTGATTGCAACCATTTGGTCACACAACGAGTGAATTGTCTTGGGCTTTGGTCACATAAAATTATGCCAAATTTGGCCGTAGGTGTTAAAAAGTGTGACCATATGCTCTTTTAAGTAAGATAAACTTGTATTTTGTGTGACTATCATCCATGCAATGACCACATTATTTTTATTTGTGTGTGGTTGATTGCAACCATTTGGTCACACAACGAGTCTCTTCTTGTGGGCTTTGGTCATATAAAATTATGCCAAAAGTGGCCGTAGGTGTTAAAAAGTGTGACCATATGCACTTTTAAGTAAGGTAAACTTGTATTTTATGTGACTATTGTCCATGCAATGGCCACTTTATTTGGTCACACAACGAGTGTCTTCTTGTGGGCTTTGGTCACATAAAATTAGGCCAAATGTGGCCGTAGTTGTTAAAAAGTGTGACCATATGCTCTTTTAAGTAAGGTAAACTTGTATTTTGTGTGACTATTGTCCATTCAATGGCCACTTTTTTTTTTATTTGTGTGTGGCTCTGATTGCAACCATTTGGTCACACAACGACTGTGTTGTTGTGGGGTTTGATCACATAAAATTATGCCAAATGTGGTCGTATGTGTTAAAAAGTGTGACCATATGCTTTTTTAAGTGAGGTAAACTTGTATTTTGTGTGACTATTGTCCATGCAATGGCCACTTTGTTTTTATTTGTGTGTGGCTGATTGCAACCATTTGGTCACATAGCGAGTGTCTTCTTGTGGGCTTTGGTCACATAAAATTATGCCAAATGTGGATGTAGGTGTTAAAAACTTTGACCATATGCTCTTTTACGTGTTGTAAACTTGTATTTACTGTGACTATTGTCCATGTAATGGCCATTTTATTTTTATTTGTGTGTGGCTGATTGCAACCATTTGGTCACACAACGAGTGTCTTCTTATGGGCTTTGGTCACATTAAATTATGCCAAATGTGTCCGTAGGTGTTAAAAAGTGTGACCATATGCTCTTTTAAGTGAGCTAAAGTTGTATTTTGTGTGACTATTTTCCATGCAATGACCACTTTATTTTTATTTGTGTGTGGCTGATTGCAACCATTTGGTCACACAACGAGTGTCTCCTTGTGGGCTTTGGTCACATAAAATTAGGCAAAATATGGCCGTAGTTGTTAAAAAGTGTGACCATATGCTCTTTTAAGTAAGGTAAACTTGTATTTTGTGTGACTATTGTCCATTCAATGGCCACTTTTTTTTTTTTGTGTGTGGCTCTGATTGAAACCATTTGGTCACACAACGAGTGTGTTGTTGTGGGGTTTGGTCACAAAAAATTATGCCAAATGTGGTCGTATGTGTTAAAAAGTTTGACCATTTGCTCTTTTAAGTGAGGTAAACTTGTATTTTCTATGACTATTTTCCATGCAATGGCCACTTTATTTTTATTTGTGTGTGGCTGATTGCAACCATTTGGTCACACAACAAGTGTCTTCTTCTGGGCTTTGGTCACATTAAATTATGCCAAATGTGTCCGTAGGTGTTAAAAAGTGTGACCATATGCTCTTTGAAGTGAGCTAAAGCTGTATTTTGTGTGACTATTTTCCATGCAATGACCACTTTATTTTTATTTGTGTGTGGCTGATTGCAACCAGTTGGTCACACAATGAGTGTCTTCTTGTGGGCTTTGGTCACATAAAATTAAGCCAAATGTGGTCGTAGGTGTTAAAAAGTTTAACCATATGCTCTTTTAAGTAATGTAAACTTCTATTTTGTGTGACTATTGTTCCTTCAATGGCCACTTTTTTTTTGATTTGTGTGTGGCTCTGATTGCAACCATTTGGTCACACAACGAGTGTGTTGTTGTGGGGTTTGGTCACATAAAATTATGCCAAATGTGGTCGTTTGTGTTAAAAAGTGTGACCATATGCTTTTTTAAGTGTGGTAAACTTGTATTTTGTGTGACTATTGTCCATGCAATGGCCACTTTATTTTTATTTGTGTGTGGTTGATTGCACCCATTTGGTCACACAACGAGTCTCTTCTTGTGGGCTTTGGTCACATAAAATTATGCCAAAAGTGGCCGTAGGTGTTAAAAAGTGTGACCATATGCTCTTTTAAGTAAGGTAAACTTGTATTTTATGTGACTATTGTCCATGCAATGGCCACTTTATTTGGTCACACAACGAGTGTCTTCTTGTGGGCTTTGGTCACATAAAATTAGGCCAAATGTGGCCGTAGTTGTTAAAAAGTGTGACCATATGCTCTTTTAAGTAAGGTAAACTTGTATTTTGTGTGATTATTGTCCATTCAATGGCCACTTTTTTTTATTTGTGTGTGGCTCTGATTGCAAGCATTTGGTCACACAACGAGTGTGTTGTTGTGGGGTTTGGTCACATAAAATTATGCCAAATGTGGTCGTATGTGTTAAAAAGTGTGACCATATGCTTTTTTAAGTGAGGTAAACTTGTATTTTGTGTGACTATTGTCCATGCAATAGCCACTTTATTTTTATTTGTGTGTGGCTGATTGCAACCAGTTGGTCACACAATGAGTGTCTTCTTGTGGGCTTTGGTCACATAAAATTAAGCCAAATGTGGTCGTAGGTGTTAAAAAGTTTAACCATGTGCTCTTTTAAGTGAGGTAAACTTGTATTTTGTGTGACTATTGTCCATGCAATGGCCACTTTATTTTTATTTGTGTGTGGCTGATTGCAACCATTTGGTCACACAGCGAGTGTCTTCTTGTGGGCTTTGGTCACATAAAATTATGCCAAATGTGGATGTAGGTGTTAAAAACTTTGACTATATGCTCTTTTAAGTGTTGTAAACTTGTATTTATTGTGACTATTGTCCATGTAATGGCCATTTTATTTTTATTTGTGTGTGGCTGATTGCAACCATTTGGTCACACAACGAGTGTCTTCTTGTGGGCTTTGGTCACATTAAATTATGCCAAATGTGTCCGTAGGTGTTAAAAAGTGTGACCATATGCTCTTTTAAGTGAGCTAAAGTTGTATTTTGTGTGACTATTTTCCATGCAATGACCACTTTATTTTTATTTGTGTGTGGCTGATTGCAACCATTTGGTCACACAACGAGTGTCTTTTTGTGTGCTTTGGTCACATAAAATTAGGCCAAATATGGCCGTAGTTGTTAAAAAGTGTGACCATATGCTATTTTAAGTAAGGTAAACTTGTATTTTGTGTGACTATTGTCCATTCAATGGCCACTTTTTTTTTTATTTGTGTGTGGCTCTGATTGCAACCATTTGGTCACACAACGACTGTGTTGTTGTGGGGTTTGGTCACATAAAATTATGCCAAATGTGGTCGTATGTGTTAAAAAGTGTGACCATATGCTTTTTTAAGTGAGGTAAACTTGTATTTTGTGTGACTATTGTCCATGCAATGACCAGTTTATTTTTATTTGTGTGTGGCTGATTGCAACCATTTGGTCACATAGCGAGTGTCTTCTTGTGGGCTTTGGTCACATAAAATTATGCCAAATGTGGATGTAGGTGTTAAAAACTTTGACCATATGCTCTTTTAAGTGTTGTAAACTTGTATTTACTGTGACTATTGTCCATGTAATGGCAATTTTATTTTTATTTGTGTGTGGCTGATTGCAACCATTTGGTCACACAACGAGTGTCTTCTTATGGGCTTTGGTCACATTAAATTATGCCAAATGTGTCCGTAGGTGTTAAAAAGTGTGACCATATGCTCTTTTAAGTGAGCTAAAGTTGTATTTTGTGTGACTATTTTCCATGCAATGACCACTTTATTTTTATTTGTGTGTGGCTGATTGCAACCATTTGGTCACACAACGAGTGTCTCCTTGTGGGCTTTGGTCACATAAAATTAGGCAAAATATGGCCGTAGTTGTTAAAAAGTGTGACCATATGCTCTTTTAAGTAAGGTAAACTTGTATTTTGTGTGACTATTGTCCATTCAATGGCCACTTTTTTTTTTGTGTGTGGCTCTGATTGAAACCATTTGGTCACACAACGAGTGTGTTGTTGTGGGGTTTGGTCACAAAAAATTATGCCAAATGTGGTCGTATGTGTTAAAAAGTTTGACCATTTGCTCTTTTAAGTGAGGTAAACTTGTATTTTCTATGACTATTTTCCATGCAATGGCCACTTTATTTTTATTTGTGTGTGGCTGATTGCAACCATTTGGTCACACAACAAGTGTCTTCTTCTGGGCTTTGGTCACATTAAATTATGCCAAATGTGTCCGTAGGTGTTAAAAAGTGTGACCATATGCTCTTTTAAGTGAGCTAAAGCTGTATTTTGTGTGACTATTTTCCATGCAATGACCACTTTATTTTTATTTGTGTGTCGCTGATCGCAACCATTTAGTCACACAACGAGTGTCTCCTTGTGGGCTTTGGTCACATAAAATTAGGCAAAATATGGCCGTAGTTGTTAAAAAGTGTGACCATATGCTCTTTTAAGTAAGGTAAACTTGTATTTTGTGTGACTATTGTCCATTCAATGGCCACTTTTTTTTTTGTGTGTGGCTCTGATTGAAACCATTTGGTCACACAACGAGTGTGTTGTTGTGGGGTTTGGTCACAAAAAATTATGCCAAATGTGGTCGTATGTGTTAAAAAGTTTGACCATTTGCTCTTTTAAGTGAGGTAAACTTGTATTTTCTATGACTATTTTCCATGCAATGGCCACTTTATTTTTATTTGTGTGTGGCTGATTGCAACCATTTGGTCACACAACAAGTGTCTTCTTCTGGGCTTTGGTCACATTAAATTATGCCAACTGTGTCCGTAGGTGTTAAAAAGTGTGACCATATGCTCTTTTAAGTGAGCTAAAGCTGTATTTTGTGTGACTTTTTTCCATGCAATGACCACTTTATTTTTATTTGTGTGTGGCTGATTGCAACCAGTTGGTCACACAATGAGTGTCTTCTTGTGGGCTTTGGTCACATAAAATTAAGCCAAATGTGGTCGTAGGTGTTAAAAAGTTTAACCATATGCTCTTTTAAGTAATGTAAACTTCTATTTTGTGTGACTATTATCCATTCAATGGCCACTTTTTTTTTTATTTGTGTGTGGCTCTGATTGCAACCATTTGGTCACACAACGAGTGTGTTGTTGTGGGGTTTGCTCACATAAAATTATGCCAAATGTGGTCGTATGTGTTATAAAGTGTGACCATTTGCTCTTTTAAGTGAGGTAAACTTGTATTTTCTATGACTATTTTCCATGCAATGGCCACTTTATTTTTATTTGTGTGTGGCTGATTGCAACCATTTGGTCACACAACGAGTGTCTTCTTATGGGCTTTGGTCACATTAAATTATGCCAAATGTGTCCGTAGGTGTTAAAAAGTGTGACCATATGCTCTTTTAAGTGAGCTAAAGTTGTATTCTGTGTGACTATTTTCCATGCAATGACCACTTTATTTTTATTTGTGTGTGGCTGATTGCAACCAGTTGGTCACACAATGAGTGTCTTCTTGTCGGCTTTGGTCACATAAAATTAAGCCAAATGTGGTCGTAGGTTTTAAAAAGTTTAACTATATGCTCTTTTAAGTAATGTAAACTTGTATTTTGTGTGACTATTGTCCATGCAATGGCCATTTTATTTTTATTTGTGTGTGGCTGATTGCAACCATTTGGTAACACAACGAGTGTCTTCTTGTGGGCTTTGGTAACATAAACTTATGCCAAATGTGGCCGTAGGTGTTAAAAAGTGTGACCATATGCTCTTTTAAGTAAGGTAAACTTGTATTTTATTATGACTATTGTCCATGCAATGGCCACTTTATTTTTATTTGTGTATGGCTGATTGCAACCATTTGGTCACACAGCGAGTGTCTTCTTGTGGGCTTTGGTCACATAAAATTATGCCAAATGTGGATGTAGGTGTTAAAAACTTTGACCATATGCTCTTTTAAGTGAGGTAAACTTGTATTTACTGTGACTATTGTCCATGCAATGGCAACTTTATTTTTATTTGTGTGTGGCTGATTGCAACCATTTGGTCACGCAACGAGTGTCTTCTTGTGGGCTTCGGTGACATAAAATTATGTCAAATGTGGCCGTAGGTGTTAAAAAGTGTGACCATATGCTCTTTTAAGTAATGTAAACTTGTATTTTGTGTGACTATTGTCCATGCAATGTCCACTATATTTTTATTTGTGTGTGGCTGATTGCAACCATTTGGTCACACAGCGAGTGTCTTCTTGTGGGCATTGCTCACATAAAATTATGCAAAATGTGGCCGTAGTGTTAAAAAGTGTGGCCATATGCTCTTTTTAGAGAGGTAAACTTGTATTTTGTGTGACTATTGTCCATGCAATGGCTACTTTATTTTTATTTGTGTGTGGTTGAAGGTAACCATTTGGTCCCACAACGAGTGTGTTGTTTAAGTAAGATAAACTTGTATTTTGTGTGACTATCATCTATACAATGACCACTTTATTTTTATTTGTGTGTGGCTGATTGCAACCATTTGGTCACACAACGAGTGAATTGTCTTGGGCTTTGGTCACATAAAATTATGCCAAATTTGGCCGTAGGTGTTAAAAAGTGTGAGCATATGCTATTTTAAGTAAGGTAAACTTGTATTTTATGTGACTATTGTCCATGCAATGGCCACTTTATTTTTATTTGTGTGTGGCTGATTGCAACCATTTGGTCACACAGCGAGTGTCTTCTTGTGGGCTTTGGTCACATAAAATTATGCCAAATGTGGATGTAGGTGTTAAAAACTTTGACCATATGCTCTTTTAAGTGAGGTAAACTTGTATTTACTGTGACTATTGTCCATGCAATGGCAACTGTATTTTTATTTGTGTGTGGCTGATTGCAACCATTTGGTCACGCAACGAGTGTCTTCTTGTGGGCTTTGGTGACATAAAATTATGTCAAATGTGGCCGTAGGTGTTAAAAAGTGTGACCATATGCTCTTTTAAGTAATGTAAACTTGTATTTTGTGTGACTATTGTCCATGCAATGGCCACTATATTTTTATTTGTGTGTGGCTGATTGCAACCATTTGGTCACACAGCGAGTGTCTTCTTGTGGGCATTGCTCACATAAAATTATGCAAAATGTGGCCGTAGTGTTAAAAAGTGTGGCCATATGCTCTTTTAAGAGAGGTAAACTTGTATTTTGTGTGACTATTGTCCATGCAATGGCTACTTTATTTTTATTTGTGTGTGGTTGATGGTAACCATTTGGTCCCACAACGAGTGTGTTGTTGTAGGCTTTGGTCACATAAAATTATGCCAAATGTGGCCGTAGGTATTAAAAAGTGTGACCATATGCTCTTTTAAGTAAGATAAACTTGTATTTTGTGTGACTATCATCCATGCAATGACCACTTTATTTTTATTTGTGTGTGGCTGATTGCAACCATTTGGTCACACAACGAGTGAATTGTCTTGGGCTTTGGTCACATAAAATTATGCCAAATTTGGCCGTAGGTGTTAAAAAGTGTGACCATATGCTCTTTTAAGTAAGATAAACTTGTATTTTGTGTGACTATCATCCATGCAATGACCACATTATTTTTATTTGTGTGTGGTTGATTGCAACCATTTGGTCACACAACGAGTCTTTTCTTGTGGGCTTTGGTCACATAAAATTATGCCAAAAGTGGCCGTAGGTGTTAAAAAGTGTGACCATATGCTCTTTTAAGTAAGGTAAACTTGTATTTTATGTGACTATTGTCCATGCAATGGCCACTTTATTTGGTCACACAACGAGTGTCTTCTTGTGGGCTTTGGTCACATAAAATTAGGCCAAATGTGGCCGTAGTTGTTAAAAAGTGTGACCATATGCTCTTTTGAGTAAGGTAAACTTGTATTTTGTGTGACTATTGTCCATTCAATGTGTAACATCCTCGGATTTATTTTACTGTATTTTGGTTAATTAAGTGGAAAATATATGTTTAAGTTAAATTTAAGCAATTATTATGTATTTGGGTTATTTAGAAGTTTGTTGCTATTTTTAAGAAAGTTGAACTCAGAATCATTGTTATGGAATATTAAGGAATTAAAAAGTTATTTATGATAATTCTAAGATTAAATCAGTATTTTATGAAACCGGTTAGTTCGAGTGGTGAAATGTGCAAAAATGACGAAAGTTGTATATAAAGGGCAATAGGCTTCATTTTTCTATTTTACACTATCTCACTACTTTATCTCTCTAGAATTTTCTCTCTACATCTCTCTAAGATATTTCACAAACCGACCGTCAGATTTTTGAGAATTATACGTCAACGGAAAGGCATCGAGGAGTACAACAACAATCTACAATCGGATTTCTGATTTCATACGAATTAAGGTAAGAATCGATCCTTTTAAGTTTATAGTTTCGGTTTTGAAGAAAATAGAATTTCGAATCTGTTGTTTTGTGTGAATTTGAGCTTGTTTTGCTTGAAATATTGCAAGAATATGATAGTATATGCATAATAGAATCGAATCTAGGCCTGATACTTGATATATGCATGATTTTTGACTTAGAAATGAAAGATTTAAGCTGAAATGATGAACAAACTCGAATATGTCAAGAACAGAATCGAAATGCATGAACAAACTCGAAATTTGTGCTAGATTCGAGTATATACTCGAGTTTAACCATCAGATTCGAGCAAGGGTTCGAATCTATCATTATAGGTTCGAATTTAGCCCCTAGATTCGAATGGGGTTCGAGTTTAGCCCCTAAAGTCGAAATGGTTCGAATCTAACAGGAACTCGGCGAGTTCCTATACTGAACTCGGCGAGTACTATTCAATTTCGGGCAGATTCGAATGGGTTTTAAAGGGGTCGAATCTATGGACTAATGATTACACTTTTGGGATATTTTTGGTAGTAAATTAAGGTATATAATGAAAGGTTATTTGGAAATAAAAACACACCAATTGATGGTTTATATCATGAGTTATATAAAGGACAATGTATGAACATGAAATGGGTTCAAACTTAATTATGGTATGAATTTGGACATGTACCCGAAATGGGGGAAAATATCGCCAAACTTACGAAACTTGATTTTATGGATTTAAACGGTTAATGATATGAGGAATTGTTGTAATTGATTTAACAGGTCCCTTGTGGTGTTGTTTAACCCACAGTGGGGTACTTGGTGGATCCGGTTGAAAGCCCGAAGAGAAATAATATCGGTTAAAAGATAAATTACGCACCCACTGTGAGTACAATAGATTTCGCATGTTTATATTTGTTTTATGTAAGCTTTGCCTGCTGAGACTTGTTGTTTCATTGATTGTTTGGAATTCTACTAACTTGCGTAGATTTAGATGCACATTCTTACTTGTTGCATGTCCTTTCGGTTGTTGTGCATCTAGTGATGGACCGGTGGGTCGCATCGATTACTCTGATGTTACTGTGCTATATGACCTGGAGCTGATCCCTCCTAGGCCCGGTAGGCAGTATGTCATCCCCGATCGTACGTTTGTCTCAGATGGTATGTTTAAATGCCGAGCTTTGAGCTCGAAGGGGCTGCGGCTCTGGTCCGTACTTTGTGTACGAAGAGGATATCCGATGTTGGTCATCTGTGTTATCCTTGGGCTTCATAAAAATTTATAAAATGCATAATCTCTGTATTCACTAAGCATCCGCTTATTCCCCAGTTGTTGATTTTTATTTCACAGGATAAGGGAAGTCTACTGCTGGACCTTCTAGTTAGGTCGTTTGGAAGATTTGGGAGACTCGGCACTATTTGATCGGTAATTGTGATTTGGACAATGTTGTAATATATTATGGATGATTGTAATAAATGTATGGGTGTGTAGACTTAGACTTGGTACCTTATAGCACCGTAGGGTGTTTAACACTTTTTGCACTACTTTATTTATATTTTTAATGTTTCCGCACTTAATTTAGGTTATCAGATCATTATGTTATTGTATGTTGGTGATTAATCCTGGGTGTATTGTAATTGGTGGTTGTTGTGGCAAGGGTGCCACACGAGATGGTATCAGAGCAGTTGTTTGAGATTCAAGAGTCCGTGAGGTCTTGATCTCAAACATTAGGTAATGATATGTAGTGGCTTAAGTAATGATCTGAACTAAGATAGGTTACGATCTAGTAATTATAAGAGATTGACTATCATACGGGACAAATGAATGGTGTCTTTAAGTTTATGACATGTTGCTAAACAAATTATATGTTTATATTACAGAACATGTCTGGAGGAAGAATGACACCTGAAGAAGCCAGAGAGATGATGCTAGCCATGATGGCTGAGCAGAATAAAATGATACAAGATCAGTTTCGGGCTCGAGATGAGGCCGATGCTAAGAGAAGAGAGGATAAAAGAAAGAATAAGGAGAAGGAAGGAGGAAATAATGAGGAACAAGATGACAACACTGGGTCATCTAACAAACCCCGAGGTTGTCGTTTTAAGGATTTCAAAGGAAACGGAGCTGTAGAGTTTAATGGTTTAGGGGATGCTGTTGCCGCACTGGAATGGATAACAGCTACTGAAAGAACATTCCGAATCAGCGATTGTGCTGAGAAGGATATGGTTCGTTATGCAACTGCTATGTTCACGAATGATGCCATCATGTGGTGGAACGCAATGGTGAATGCGTTGACGTTAGAGAAGGTTTCTGATATGACTTGGGCTGAGTTCAAGGACCTATTCACTCAGCAGTACAGTCCGGTTGATGAGCGCCGGAGGTTGGAAGCAAAGTTTATGGCACTGGTACAGGGGACTAAGACTGTGTCCCAATATGCTGTAGAATTCACGAGGCTGAGTCTGTTTGCGCCTCATCAAGTCGATATTGAGGAAAGGAAGGTGACCAGGTTCGAGGCTGGTCTCGATATTGAAATAAGGCGGGTTATGAGCAATGTCCGCTACCCTACATTTGCTGGCTTACTTGAGGCTGCCAGAAATGTAGAGCAGATTCTGATCATGTCGGGCTATTCTACTGGGTCAACTGCTGTTTCCACCAACCCAACACAGCCGTCACCGCCAAAGCGCCAGCGCGAGGGAGGATATTCTGGTTCTTCCCGGTCTTCACAGTACTCACATCAGCAGTCGTATCGTCGACCATCTGGTTTTTCCGATCGTGGTCGTGCTCGTGCCTACTCCATCAACACCGAGCCGCGATATTGTAATAGGTGTCACTTGGAACACTTCGGCAAATGCACCAATGGACGTGCTTGTTTTTGTTGTGGTGAGTTGGGCCATTATCAGAGTGATTGCCCCAGGAAGGGAGATGCTTGCCATAAGTGTGGTGTACTGGGACACTACAGTAGGAATTGCAGAAAGTACGATCCAGCTGCTGCTGCTCCATCTACAACACGGTCTTCGGGAGGTTCAAGCGGTGGATCAGTTAACCGAGGCCGGGGTCAGTCTCAAAGGGCACCTGCTCGTGCTTTCCAGATAACTGCAGAGGAAGCTAGGGAAAGCCCGGAGGTGGATGCGGGTACGTTTATAAGTTAAATTTATGCTTGCAATAATGATGTTTAATTCTGATATCAACAAGCCTTTTTGTGTCTACTATTTTGAACAAACGACCAGTCATGACGCTGTTTAAGTTACTGGCTAGATTTGACATAGAAGTTACTAGTAACACATTAGCCGAGTTAGAATACCTATATCATAGTCGTACCTTAGAAAATTAAAGATGTAGTCTTCAAATTTGGATCTTACTCCGATATCATTTAGTGAATGTAACGTGATAAATATAGAAGATGTCGACGTTATAAATAAGAATGACAATGTCAAAAAGGAAATATAATGCTACTTGAGGATAGTATACTTATTGATATGATAATTGATCAATAAGAAAGTTAAAGAGACTTTGGACAGTAATGAAATTTGCTTATACCGTAAAGAAAGGTCTAATACTACGATTCGGAATCTAAAAGAGATTCGGAGGTGGTCATGAGTTTTGTTTAAATTCTGGTGCCAATTAATTAAATCGTAACTACTGCATTTGTGCAATCAATGTTAGTCTTTTGGACTAAGTTGATAGTTGTGATTGATGTTGAAATTGTTAAGTAACACATTAGTTAACGTAGATCATGTGTATCACGATTGTACTTTAGTGATTGAGGAGGTAGTACTCAATCCTGACTTGATTTCAATAGAGATCGGTGATTTGATACGATAATTAGAAAGAATTTATTAAATATATGTGACAAGACGCATGTAGTTTGCAATGAAGGAATAATAAAGATAACTTCGCCGAAAGGAGGCGAGAAAAATTGTATATATGAGTATTGGAGAAGTGGGGATCAATGTCTAATGATGATTGTTAGGTCCCGAAAGCTGATTGCTTAGGGTCGTGAGTCTTGTATGGTATATGCTATTGATACCAAGATTGAAGAGAGAACTGTGGCCGATGCGCCTGTTGTCCCAAATGTTTCCATAAATGTGTATGGAAGACTTGTCTGGTATGGCACCTGAAAGACAAGTGAAAAGTTGGTATTGACTTGATTCCTGGAGCTTCTCCAAAAGTTTGTTATTCGTACTGTTTTGTATCTACTGAATGTGCATAGATTAAAGTGGTTTGAACAAATTGACTATAATAAATAAATATCCGCTGCCGAGAAATGATGATTATTCAATTAGCTGCATGAGAGCTAATTATTTTTCTAAGATTAATCTACGAATGGGATATGATTAGTTGAGGTCCGAAAAGGGAATGTACTGAAATTGGCTTTCAGGAATATTTATGAGCACTACGAGTCTCTGGTCACGATATTTTGATTAAGTAACACCCCAACCGTTTTATGGACATCATGAATAGAGATTTGTATATCAATGATGGGGGAATCGGTAATTGTAATTATCGATGACATTCGGGTATAAGTTTTAAGTTGAATATGTCAAAACGTGAATTTTGATTACAATAGATTATAATTTGTGGTATGTGATTTCTGGAATTGGATCTCGGAGGATTCTGTTAAAAGAGGAATGATTGAGAATTTGGAATCTGTCTCGCAGTAATTACAGATTTAAGAAGTTTTCTACGATTGGTAGATTGTAGACAACTTGATTATTCAGTATATTTTATATACAGACTCAAGAAGTTTATTATTGGAAAGATTTTGCACAAGATGTACGTGGGAAAGGTTATTAATATTGTTTTAGTATTCTAGACTCGATTATGTCAGAATAGAAGAGTTGTTTCATTTTCAACTCTTGGTTTGTGTTATAAGTGGGATTAAACACACATATAGCTATGAGTACAGCTTACTGACAACTGATAGAAGATCAGAATGAATGGACTATTTCCACATCGGAATATATGATGAGACACCTAAACAAATCAGTTTTGAGGGAAACGATGTAGTATATTTATTAGTATCACCGATGAGGTGTACTACTTGTTTTGAAAAAGGGATAAAATTTGCACTGAGGTGAGTTGGTTCATTGAGAATAACAGAAAAGTTAGGAATCTGTTATCTCATTTAGAATTATTTAAGGAAATGTCGAAATAGCACTTGGTATTTCATGAAGAAATCTTTATTAAATCTTCACAACTGGTAATGAAGATTAGGCTGATTATAATGAATTAGAAATCATAAAGGGTTAGTATATGTTGAAAAGTCGGAATATATTATGAATACTGTGGTAATGAAGAATAAGGAACAAAGAGATTAAAATAGTATTGATACGTTGGAAGCATCACAAAGGAGTAGACCATACGTGGGAGACAAAGGCGGAAATGTTAAGAAAATATTCACAACTGTTTGAATCCGAGTAACTTCGAGGACGAAGTTGAGCGTGGTGGAGCCCATGCTGTAACATCCTCGGATTTATTTTACTGTATTTTGGTTAATTAAGTGGAAAATATATGTTTAAGTTAAAATTAAGCAATTATTATGTATTTGGGTTATTTAGAAGTTTGTTGCTATTTTTAAGAAAATTGAACTCAGAATCATTGTTATGGAATATTAAGGAATTAAAAAGTTATTTATGATAATTCTAAGATTAAATCAGTATTTTATGGAACCGGTTAGTTCGAGTGGTGAAATGTGCAAAAATGACGAAAGTTGTATATAAAGGGCAATAGGCTTCATTTTTCTATTTTACACTATCTCACTACTTTATCTCTCTAGAATTTTCTCTCTACATCTCTCTAAGATATTTCACAAACCGACCGTCAGATTTTTGAGAATTATACGTCAACGGAAAGGTATCGAGGAGTACAACAACAATCTACAATCGGATTTCTGATTTCATACGAATTAAGGTAAGAATCGATCCTTTTAAGTTTATAGTTTCGGTTTTGAAGAAAATAGAATTTCGAATATGTTGTTTTGTGTGAATTTGAGCTTGTTTTGCTTGAAATATTGCAAGAATATGATAGTATATGCATAATAGAATCGAATCTAGGCCTGATACTTGATATATGCATGATTTTTGACTTAGAAATGAAAGATTTAAGCTGAAATGATGAACAAACTCGAATATGTCAAGAACAGAATCGAAATGCATGAACAAACTCGAAATTTGTGCTAGATTCGAGTATATACTCGAGTTTAACCATCAGATTCGAGCAAGGGTTCGAATCTATCATTATAGGTTCGAATTTAGCCCCTAGATTCGAATGGGGTTCGAGTTTAGCCCCTAAAGTCGAAATGGTTCGAATCTAACAGGAACTCGGCGAGTTCCTATACTGAACTCGGCGAGTACTATTCAATTTCGGGCAGATTCGAATGGGTTTTAAAGGGGTCGAATCTATGGACTAATGATTACACTTTTGGGATATTTTTGGTAGTAAATTAAGGTATATAATGAAAGGTTATTTGGAAATAAAAACACACCAATTGATGGTTTATATCATGAGTTATATAAAGGACAATGTATGAACATGAAATGGGTTCAAACTTAATTATGGTATGAATTTGGACATGTACCCGAAATGGGGGAAAATATCGCCAAACTTACGAAACTTGATTTTATGGATTTAAACGGTTAATGATATGAGGAATTGTTGTAATTGATTTAACAGGTCCCTTGTGGTGTTGTTTAACCCACAGTGGGGTACTTGGTGGATCCGGTTGAAAGCCCGAAGAGAAATAATATCGGTTAAAAGATAAATTACGCACCCACTGTGAGTACAATAGATTTCGCATGTTTATATTTGTTTTATGTAAGCTTTGCCTGCTAAGACTTGTTGTTTCATTGATTGTTTGGAATTCTACTAACTTGCGTAGATTTAGATGCACATTCTTACTTGTTGCATGTCCTTTCGGTTGTTGTGCATCTAGTGATGGACCGGTGGGTCGCATCGATTACTCTGATGTTACTAAGCTATATGACCTGGAGCTGATCCCTCCTAGGCCCGGTAGGCAGTATGTCATCCTCGATCGTACGTTTGTCTCAGATGGTATGTTTAAATGCCGAGCTTTGAGCTCGAAGGGGCTGCGGCTCTGGTCCGTACTTTGTGTACAAAGAGGATATCCGTTGTTGGTCATCTGTGTTATCCTTGGGCTTCATAAAAATTTATAAAATGCATAATCTCTGTATTCACTAAGCATCCGCTTATTCCCCAGTTGTTGATTTTTATTTCACAGGATAAGGGAAGTCTACTGCTGGACCTTCTAGTTAGGTCGTTTGGAAGATTTGGGAGACTCGGCACTATTTGATCGGTAATTGTGATTTGGACAATGTTGTAATATATTCTGGATGATTGTAATAAATGTATAGGTGTGTAGACTTAGACTTGGTACCTTATAGCACCGTAGGGTGTTTAACACTTTTTGCACTACTTTATTTATGTTTTTAATGCTTCCGCACTTAATTTAGGTTATCAGATCATTATGTTATTGTATGTTGGTGATTAATCCTGGGTGTATTGTAATTGGTGGTTGTTGTGGCAAGGGTGCCACACAATGGCCACTTTTTTTTTTTATTTGTGTGTGGCTCTGATTGCAACCATTTGGTCACACAACGAGTGTGTTGTTGTGGGGTTTGGTCACAGAAAATTATGCCATGTGGTCGTAGGTGTTAAAAAGTGTGACCATATGCTCTTTTAAGTTATGTAAACTTGTATTTTGCATGACTATTTTCCATGTAATGGCCATTTTATTTTTATTTGTGTGTGGCTGATTGCAACCATTTGGTCACACAACGAGTGTCTTCTTATGGCTTTGGTCACATTAAATTATGCCAAATGTGTCCGTAGGTGTTAAAAAGTGTGACCATATGCTCTTTTAAGTGAGCTAAAGTTGTATTTTGTGTGACTATTTTCCATGCAATGACCACTTTATTTTTATTTGTGTGTGGCTGATTGCAACCATTTGGTCACACAACGAGTGTCTCCTTGTGGGCTTTGGTCACATAAAATTAGGCAAAATATGGCCGTAGTTGTTAAAAAGTGTGACCATATGCTCTTTTAAGTAAGGTAAACTTGTATTTTGTGTGACTATTGTCCATTCAATGGCCACTTTTTTTTTTGTGTGTGGCTCTGATTGCAACCATTTGGTCACACAACGAGTGTGTTGTTGTGGGATTTGGTCACATAAAATTATGCCAAATGTGGTCGTATGTGTTAAAAAGTGTGACCATTTGCTCTTTTAAGTGAGGTAAACTTGTATTTTCTATGACTATTTTCCATGCAATGGCCATTTTATTTTTATTTGTGTGTGGCTGATTGCAACCATTTGGTCACACAACAAGTGTCTTCTTCTGGGCTTTGGTCACATTAAATTATGCCAAATGTGTCCGTAGGTGTTTAAAAGTGTGACCATATGCTCTTTTAAGTGAGCTAAAGCTGTATTTTGTGTGACTATTTTCCATGCAATGACCACTTTATTTTTATTTGTGTGTGGCTGATTGCAACCAGTTGGTCACACAATGAGTGTCTTCTTGTGGGCTTTGGTCACATAAAATTAAGCCAAATGTGGTCGTAGGTGTTAAAAAGTTTAACCATATTCTCTTTTAAGTAATGTAAACTTCTATTTTGTGTGACTATTGTCCATTCAATGGCCACTTTTTTTTTTATTTGTGTGTGGCTCTGATTGCAACCATTTGGTCACACAACGAGTGTGTTGTTGTGGCATTTGGTCACATAAAATTATGCCAAATGTGGTCGTATGTGTTAAAAAGTGTGACCATATGCTTTTTTAAGTGAGGTAAACTTGTATTTTATGTGACTATTGTCCATGCAATGGCCACTTTATTTGGTCACACAACGAGTGTCTTCTTGCGGGCTTTGGTCACATAAAATTAGGCCAAATGTGGCCGTAGTTGTTAAAAAGTGTGACCATATGCTCTTTTAAGTAAGGTAAACTTGTATTTTGTGTGACTATTGTCCATTCAATGGCCACTATTTTTTATTTGTGTGTGGCTCTGATTGCAAGCATTTGGTCACACAACGAGTGTGTTGTTGTGGGGTTTGGTCACATAAAATTACGCCAAATGTGGTCGTATGTATTAAAAAGTGTGACCATATGCTTTTTTAAGTGAGGTAAACTTGTATTTTGTGTGACTATTGTCCATGCAATAGCCACTTTATTTTTATTTGTGTGTGGCTGATTGCAACCATTTGGTCACACAGCGAGTGTCTTCTTGTGGGCTTTGGTCACATAAAATTATGCCAAATGTGGATGTAGGTGTTAAAAACTTAGACCATATGCTCTTTTAAGTGTTGTAAACTTGTATTTACTGTGACTATTGTCCATGTAATGGCCATTTTATTTTTATTTGTGTGTGGCTGATTGCAACCGTTTGGTCACACAACGAGTGTCTTCTTATGGGCTTTGGTCACATTAAATTATGCCAAATGTGTCCGTAGGTGTTAAAAAGTGTGACCATATGCTCTTTTAAGTAAGATAAACTTGTATTTTGTGTGACTATCATCCATGCAATGACCACATTATTTTTATTTGTGTGTGGTTGATTGCAACCATTTGGTCACACAACGAGTGTCTCCTTGTGGGCTTTGGTCACATAAAATTAGGCCAAATATGGCCGTAGTTGTTAAAAAGTGTGACCATATGCTCTTTTAAGTAAGGTAAACTTGTATTTTGTGTGACTATTGTCCATTCAATGGCCACTTTTTTTATTTGTGTGTGGCTCTGATTGCAACCATTTGGTCACACAACGAGTGTGTTGTTGTGGGGTTTGGTCACATAAAATTATGCAAAATGTGGTCGTATGTGTTAAAAAGTGTGACCATTTGCTCTTTTAAGTGAGGTAAACTTGTATTTTCTATGACTATTTTCCATGCAATGGCCACTTTATTTTTATTTGTGTGTGGCTGATTGCAACCATTTGGTCACACAACGAGTGTCTTCTTATGGGCTTTGGTCACATTAAATTATGCCAAATGTGTCCGTAGGTGTTAAAAAGTGTGACCATATGCTCTTTTAAGTGAGCTAAAGTTGTATTTTGTGTGACTATTTTCCATGCAATGACCACTTTATTTTTATTTGTGTGTGGCTGATTGCAACCAGTTGGTCACACAATGAGTGTCTTCTTGTGGGCTTTGGTCACATAAAATTAAGCCAAATGTGGTCGTAGGTGTTAAAAAGTTTAACCATATGCTCTTTTAAGTAATGTAAACTTCTATTTTGTGTGACTATTGTCCATTCAATGGCCATTTTTTTTTTATTTGTGTGTGGCTCTGATTGCAACCATTTGGTCACACAACGAGTGTGTTGTTGTGGCGTTTGGTCACATAAAATTATGCCAAATGTGGTCGTATGTGTTAAAAAGTGTGACCATATGCTTTTTTAAGTGAGGTAAACTTGTATTTTATGTGACTATTGTCCATGCAATGGCCACTTTATTTGGTCACACAACGAGTGTCTTCTTGCGGGCTTTGGTCACATAAAATTAGGCCAAATGTGGCCGTAGTTGTTAAAAAGTGTGACCATATGCTCTTTTAAGTAAGGTAAACTTGTATTTTGTGTGACTATTGTCCATTCAATGGCCACTATTTTTTATTTGTGTGTGGCTCTGATTGCAAGCATTTGGTCACACAACGAGTGTGTTGTTGTGGGGTTTGGTCACATAAAATTATGCCAAATGTGGTCGTATGTGTTAAAAAGTGTGACCATATGCTTTTTTAAGTGAGGTAAACTTGTATTTTGTGTGACTATTGTCCATGCAATAGCCACTTTATTTTTATTTGTGTGTGGCTGATTGCAACCATTTGGTCACACAGCGAGTGTCTTCTTGTGGGCTTTGGTCACATAAAATTATGCCAAATGTGGATGTAGGTGTTAAAAACTTAGACCATATGCTCTTCTAAGTGTTGTAAACTTGTATTTACTGTGACTATTGTCCATGTAATGGCCATTTTATTTTTATTTGTGTGTGGCTGATTGCAACCGTTTGGTCACACAACGAGTGTCTTCTTATGGGCTTTGGTCACATTAAATTATGCCAAATGTGTCCGTAGGTGTTAAAAAGTGTGACCATATGCTCTTTTAAGTAAGATAAACTTGTATTTTGTGTGACTATCATCCATGCAATGACCACATTATTTTTATTTGTGTGTGGTTGATTGCAACCATTTGGTCACACAACGAGTCTCTTCTTGTGGCTTTGGTCCCCTCCCCTTCTGCCCCAGTGGCCGTCGGTCGGTGTTCCCCCGTGTGCCCCCTCTGCTCTTTTCCGTCCGTTGGTCCCCTGTCTTTTGTGTGCCCTCTTGTCCACTCAATGGCCACTTTTTTTTTATTTGTGTGTGGCTGATTGCAACCATTTGGTCACACAACGAGTGTGTTGTTGTGGGGTTTGGTCACATAAAATTATGCCAAATGTGGTCGTAGGTGTTAAAAAGTGTGACTGTATGCTCTTTTAAGTGATGTAAACTTGTATTTTGTATGACTATTTTCCATGCAATGGCCACTTTATTTTTATTTGTGTGTGGCTGATTGCGACCATTTGGTAACACAACGAGTGTCTTCTTGTGGGCTTTGGTCACATAAACTTATGCCAAATGTGGCCGTAGGTGTTAAAAAGTGTGACCATATGCTCTTTTAAGTAAGGTAAACTTGTATTTTGTGTGACTATTGTCCATTCAATGGCCACTTTTTTTTATTTGTGTGTGGCAGATTGCAACCATTTGGTCACACAACGAGTGTGTTGTTGTGGGGTTTGGTCACAGAAAATTATGCCATGTGGTCGTAGGTGTTAAAAAGTGTGACCATATGCTCTTTTAAGTGATGTAAACTTGTATTTTGCATGACTATTTTCCATGCAATGGCCACTTTATTTTTATTTGTGTGTGGCTGATTGCAACCATTTGGTAACACAACGAGTGTCTTCTTGTGGGCTTTGGTCACATAAACTTATGCCAAATGTGGCCGTAGGTGTTAAATAGTGTGACCATATGCTCTTTTAAGTGAGATAAACCTGTATTTTGTGTGACTATTGTCCATGCAATGGTCACTTTATTTTTATTTGTGTGGCTGATTGCAATCATTTGGTCACACAACGAGTCTCTTCTTGTGGGCTTTGGTCACAGAAAATTATGCCAAATGTGGCCGTAGGTGTTAAAAAGTGTGAGCATATGCTCTTTAAAGTAAGGTAAACTTGTGTTTTGTGTGACTATTGTCCATGCAATGGCCACATTATTTTTATGTGTGTGTGGCGGATTGCGACCATTTGGTCACACAACGAGTGTCTTCTTGTGGGCTTTGGTCACATAAAATTAGGCCAAATGTGGCCGTAGGTGTTAAAAAGTGTGACCATATGCTCTTTTAAGTAATGTAAACGTGTATTTTGTGTGACTATTGTCCATGCAATGGCCACATTATTTTTATTTGTGTGTGGCAGATTGCAACCATTTGGTCACACAACGAGTGTGTTGTTGTGGGGTTTGGTCACAGAAAATTATGCCATGTGGTCGTAGGTGTTAACAAGTGTGACCATATGCTCTTTTAAGTGATGTAAACTTGTATTTTGCATGACTATTTTCCATGCAATGGCCACTTTATTTTTATTTGTTTGTGGCTGATTGCAACCATTTGGTAACACAATGAGTGTCTTCTTGTGGGCTTTGGTCACATAAACTTATGCCAAATGTGGCCGTAGGTGTTAAATAGTGTGACCATATGCTCTTTTAAGTGAGATAAACCTGTATTTTGTGTGACTATTCTCCATGCAATGGTCACTTTATTTTTATTTGTGTGGCTGATTGCAATCATTTGGTCACACAACGAGTCTCTTCTTGTGGGCTTTGGTCACAGAAAATTATGCCAAATGTGGCCGTAGGTGTTAAAAAGTGCGAGCATATGCTCTTTTAAGTAAGGTAAACTTGTGTTTTGTGTGACTATTGTCCATGCAATGGCCACATTATTTTTATGTGTGTGTGGCGGATTGCGACCATTTGGTCACACAACGAGTGTCTTCTTGTGGGCTTTGGTCACATAAACTTAGGCCAAATGTGGCCGTAGGTGTTAAAAAGTGTGACCATATGCTCTTTTAAGTAATGTAAACTTGTATTTTGTGTGACTATTGTCCATGCAATGGCCACATTATTTTTATTTGTGTGTGGCAGATTGCAACCATTTGGTCACACAACGAGTGTGTTGTTGTGGGGTTTGGTCACAGAAAATTATGCCATGTGGTCGTAGGTGTTAAAAAGTGTGACCATATGCTCTTTTAAGTGATGTAAACTTGTATTTTGCATGACTATTTTCCATGCAATGGCCACTTTATTTTTATTTGTGTGTGGCTGATTGCTACCATTTGGTAACACAACGAGTGTCTTCTTGTGGGCTTTGGTCACATAAACTTATGCCAAATGTGGTCGTAGGTGTTAAATAGTGTGACCATATGCTCTTTTAAGTGAGATAAACCTGTATTTTGTGTGACTATTGTCCATGCAATGGTCACTTTATTTTTATTTGTGTGGCTGATTGCAATCATTTGGTCACACAACGAGTCTCTTCTTGTGGGCTTTGGTCACAGAAAATTATGCCAAATGTGGCCGTAGGTGTTAAAAAGTGTGAGCATATGCTCTTTTAAGTAAGGTAAACTTGTGTTTTGTGTGACTATTGTCCATGCAATGGCCACATTATTTTTATCTATGTGTGGCGGATTGCGACCATTTGGTCACACAACGAGTGTCTTCTTGTGGGCTTTGGTCACATAAAATTAGGCCAAATGTGGCCATAGGTGTTAAAAAGTGTGACCATATGCTCTTTTAAGTAATGTAAACTTGTATTTTGTGTGACTATCACTACTACAAAATGACCCTAATGCAACACCGACAAAATGTCGCATTAGGCCATAAAAGTGTTGCATTAGGGCTAATGTGACACTTTATCAAATGCCACCTTAGCCGATGTCGCCTTAGGTCTAAAGCGACACTTTTTTTCAAAATATGCAACACTTTTTAAAAGTGTTGCATGTGTTTTCTAATTGCGACACTTTAAAAATGCAACACTTTTTACATTCTAATGCAACACTTTATGATTTATCGTCATTAAGCTATGGCAACACTTTTTACAATCTAATGCAACACTTTATGATTTATCATCATTAAGCTATGGCAACACTTTATTTATCAAATGTGACACTTTATGGTCTTTTAACAAAATATATGTGACACTATTAATGCTTTATTGCAACACTTTTTTTTTATTCTTTTTCATTTAATACAATTACAATAAATTAATATATATTGATTTGTAATATTTTCTTCATATAATACCAAGTTCTATAATATGAATTAATAATAGAAATAAAACCATATCATTCAAATTGTATTCCAACAAAAGTATTCTCTAATACTCGAAATAACCATAATGAAATGTACAAGAAACACCAAAAAGAGTCGATTACAATCACAAAACGTATGTTTTTAAATCCTAGACTTGAAATTTATTTCATACGAAATCGTTGCTTCATTTCATCACTCTTGCAAGCTCGACACATGACTTTGCATATTCCAATAGAACGTAGCCTGAAACATACAAAACCAATACACAATATTGTAAATGTGTTTGGTAATTTAAATGATTAAAAAATTATAAAGTACAAAATCTCTAAAACATGAACTTCGAAGATAATATAATTTAACAAATTAAGTAAATTGTTTTCATACCTTGTTATGCACGTGAACAAAACTCATCCTAAATATTGTTGAATTCCAGGAGGTAGCTTTCCTACAAGCTTTTCCAATGCTTCTTCAACTAATTTTTCTCGTTGCTTGTCAATATCGTTTCGTATCGCTTCTAATTCTGACTTTTTCATCTCATGATCCTCGTCAAACTTTCTTTTCATCTCTAACAACTGATCTTTTTCTGCTTCTACACTAGCTTTGAGTGATTCCATGATCTCTCCCGGGACCATATACGCTGCCTCCCCACCATTTACTTTCCTTATCAACTTATTAGTAACACCTCTCCCATAAAGTCTACGACGTCCATCATTTTCGTTGGTCATGACAGCCATAAATGGATCAACCGGTGCACCACCATCTTCTGGAGCTTTGTAATTTTTCATGTGTTCCTTTATGATCATTCAAACAATAAATTTTTACCTAATTTACAAGTAACTGACAGTGTATTGAATTAAAAACTTTATATTATCTTACAAGTTTCTTTGATGTGTCATCATATGTATCAACATACACATGTCCTTCTGTCCTTTTGCGAGTGCGCTCAAACATTTGGGTTAGTGAAGGCAGTTCCTTGTTCAGACTTTCATTTTTCTGTATTCATGTAATAAATACAAAGTATTAATAAGAAAGTATCATTGGGGGAGATGACATGAAAATCAAATATCACTAGCAAATACAACAAAAGAAAATTACCATTTCCTCACGAATCCTAGCAAAACTTTTTGGACCAGCTGTGTGCATGTTTTTTTGAGACATGCGGACATCCCTTTTTACCAAACAACGTTGCTGCAAAGACATGTTATAGTGAAAACATAGAACTTGTGGATCATGAAAGGGACATCAATTTATTTTAGACAACTATGTGTAGTAAAGTAATCATTAAAAAGTTACCTTCACTTCTTTCTTGTTCCACAGGCTTAACAAGTCCAAAAAATCCTTTTCTGGAATAATTTTGGGTCGATTCTTCCACCTTGCTTTGTTATCATTAACACTGTAAAAGTGTTTTTTCTTGAGTCTACATTTGTATCCCCTCCATAAAGCTCCAATAGATTTCAACACCCAAGATTTAGCATCAACAGGTACGTCGTATTTTTCCTTTAAATGATATAGTATTTCAACAAAAAGCTAAATGAAGCATGTTCATAAGTAGAAGGGAAATAAAACACTTAAAACCTTACCAACACATATTCCCACATCCTCTCCTTGTGTGGCACTTTGTGCCATGAATTATAAGTCAATGGTGCATAATTGTAATTGCGAGCTATTGTACCCAAAAACCGTGAGAATCGTCCTACAGTATCCTTCTCTTCCGTTGCAGGTCCAATGGGTTGTCCATATTCATTGCATATGATGACCTCACGTTCATTCGATTTGCGCACATGTATGCCATGCATCATTGTTTGCCCTCTTTTCTTGGTAGTAGAGATTGCTAAATTTTCAACTTTTTATGTGATTAGAATTTCAATTGAAAGTTCAATGCTATTTTAAACAAACTTTTGGTACTTTAATGCCGAAAAGTATGATAGACAAAGGAATGATGAAATGTGCTTATATATTTGTGTTTTCTAAAGATTTTAGAAAGTTTGTTGCCAGATTATGCAAATTTCGCAAAAAATATTGTTATTTTGTGCAAATTCTGTCAAAAATCAGAATGTTAATAATTTTGTATTAATTTCAATAGTCATTTGAGATACGTTTGAAAGATTTAGGTCTTAAGTTGTTAAAGAAGCAAATTCAAAGTTGGTTGCTATAATTAACGCAATGTATAGAAATGAAAAAAAGAGATACCTGCATGTTTTCGTGGTTGGTGGTCTTCAAGTTGTTGAACAAGTTCATCATCATCAGCTTCCAAATCATCCTCACTATCACCATCTTCTATCCCATTCAGATTATTTTCAGAAATCATCTGCTCAATGTCTACTGCATTCACATCATGTTGAGCACCTTGTTCTTCTCCACAAGCGTCGTCATTCTCATCTGTCAGCAAGATGGAAAAGAATATTAAGGCCACAAACTAGGTACTAACCCTTTAAACAGAATTCAATTATGTGTGCTGACAGGTTCAACAACATCAGTCCATAAATTCCAAATAGAAACAGAAACAGCAACCTATATATGTATATAGAAACAGAAACAGCAACCTATATATGTAGTCCATAGATTCCAAATAGAAACAGAAACAACAACATATATATGTAATTTGTGTGTGTGAATAATAATATTAAAGTTAGTTATATTCTGTTTTTTTCCCTCTGTTCTTTCTGCCTCACAAACACTGCACACAAACACAGAAACATTCTGTTTCTGCACTCTGTCGAACATACTGCACACACAATACAGAAACATTCTGTTTCTGTATTTCGGTTTTTGCACTCTGCATAAAAGCAGCAGATCCGAGACAAACATTTGTGAAGTCTTGGATGTAAGTGTCCAAAATAGCAGCACTCTTCATCCTTTTCAATCATCATGTATAAGTGTTTGTGTTGAGTAAAGATCCGAGACTCACACTAAGTGAATCTCGAATGTATAAAGTTCAACAACAGGGTGTGTGTATGAAATATGTAAGTATGGACAGCATCTTTCTTCTCAAAATTTTACAAAAGGATTAAGTGTTAAGTGTGTGGTGTTGTGTGGGATCCGAGACTCACAAAGGCAAGTCTCGGATGTGTATAGAAAACAAATAAAAACAGCCTTATTCCTTATAACCAATATACATACATATATATTTAGATGTGCAGATCAGAAACAGCCCCAATATACATTCATATGTCTCGGATGTTTTGATCACTCAGCAGCAAATTGAAACAGAATGTGTGTATGTGTTATAAAGAAATCAGCAGCCTTTTTCCTGTGTTTTCCAAATCTTGGATGTATTAAGCTCAGCCAAACAGCACTCTTTAAATCCAATCAAAACAGTACAATGCTAGCATGTGTGTGCTCTATGGGTTATGGTCAGCGACAACAACTAAAAGAGTTATAGAAAAAGGGGTGGTCTTCACATGGTTCCATAAAAAATTGTAGAAAACATAACGTAAAGATATGTACCTTGAAATAATAAATCATCCCATTCATTTGGAGCATCTCCATCACCATATTTCTCCATATATGATCTATCCATGTCTATATACATAAAGAAGCATAAGAATATGAGAGTTTATTTCGAATAATTGAATTAGTTTTTAGAATGACTAACCATACCTTGAGGGCTCCCAACATCCTCCTCATCTTCATCGACAAGAAATAATTTTCTTCTTATGACACAATTAGGCTTCACTGAATTATGTTTGACCGCCTCCTTACCCATTAGTGACCCTTTCTTGTTCAAGATTAACTCACTCATCGTCATTGCTTTTGTCTTCCTTTTAATGGAATCAGCACGGTCTCCATTCTGATGACAAACTTCCTCAATTTCTAACATACGAGAGACAGATGGAGCAGCAGCCACTCTTTGTTTCTTTGCTAAATTAGCATATCTATTCATCGACATTGGTGCAATATATTGTGCACGATGTTTCTATAGAAAGATGCACATTTATTAGAGAATAATTTTTATAAGAATGAAACAATAATAATTTGGAAAAAACAATGAATGATGAAATATTTATATAAGTATGATGTTTTTAAAGGATTCCGGATGTGTTGCAAAAAGAATTATTGAAATCCGACATCAAATGAATGTTTCTTGCTATTTTATGCAAAGAATAGTACTTTAACGAGTTAAAATGCAAATTAGCAATGAGAAGTGTAATGTTTATATAGAAATGATGTTTTTAGAAGGTTTTTGATGTGTTGTGAAACTTCCATTAAAAACTTGAAAGATTTAAAAAAGTTTGTTGCTAGATTATGCAATTTTCACATAAAAGAATGCTCTTTTGTGCAAAATCCGTCAAAAATCAGAATGTTAATAATTTTGTATTAAGATCAAAAATCATTTGAGATACTATAGAAAGTTGCATATTTATTAGAGAATAAGTTTTATAAGAAGAAACACAAAGCATTTGCAAATATGGATACCTTTTGACGGCCTTCAACACTTGTAGCAACTTCTTCTTCGTGATCTCCCTCACCATCACCACCAAACTCTGGAATATATTCTCCATCTCTCTCGTTAGTAACCATTGGTTTCTCCTTGCGTTTGTTATTTTTTCGGCTTTCTACCAAACTTGTCAAAGACTTGGCAATATTTGTAATTCCCAATTCTCGTAATCTATCTTGATTCTCTTGAACCCTTTGCATTTTACTCATTTCATAATCATTCAAATGTCTTTGTGGTCTTTGATATTGCTTGTTTTTGTTTCCCATCAGTGACCTGCAAAAAATTCATAAAATTAACATGAATTGATATGATCAGCAACAAACTTTACTCAAGAAAATAACTTCAGTTTTGATGCCCACAAAAGTCATAGAAAAAAAGTTAGAGAACTTGTAAATGACCGTACCAAATTATAAACACATAACTATTATTAGATATCATCAGCAACATCTTCATCTGCTTGCATCCAATCCCATAATGTATCATCATAATCAGAGTCATCACTTTGGTTATTAGTTTCCTCCACCTCAACTAAACTTGTCCTTGCGTTAACCATAAGTGGAGGCATATCTTTTCTTAACAACTGAATCTCATCCTCTCCTACTTGTGCCAATGAACCGGATTTATCTACATTGGGCTCACACCAATATGTGTCACCAGCATTTTCATCATTTTCTACCTCAAAGTCATAGAGATCTCTAGGCACCTTATTGACAACAAAATGCAAACCTTCTTCTATAGGGTCTGGCACATAGAACACCTGATGCACCTGGGATGGCATGACAAAAGGATCATCTGAATAGCAAACTTTGCTGAAATTAACACAAGTTAAACCATAATCATCTTTCTCAACTTGGTACCACTCGCAACGAAACAATACGACTTTGAACTTTGACCAATAATTGAGTTCAATTATCTCTAAAACTCTTCCATAATAGTCAACATTCCCAAGAATTGGATTTTTGTCTCGAGAGCTTGCAAAACTAGGAGTTAAAGCCGTAAGTGAAACACCACTATTTTGAGTCTTGCATCTAGCATCGCGTGATTTCGTATGGAACCTATACCCGTTAACATAATACCCTTTATATCTTTTGGACGTTGGACTAGGTCCTTTAGCCAACCAAAAGATATGATCTGGGACGTTACTGTTAATTGCTTTGTCTTTCAACCAGTTAGCAAACTGATGACTATGGTTTTGAGCTCGTGTCCATCTACTTTTTCTTGGTTGGCTATCAATATAAACTTGGTGTTCACTGCATTAAACAATCATGTTATTGACAAAAAACGTATGTATTAGTTATGAAATAATTTATATAGAGACATAACTTATATAATACTTTAGAAATAGACTTTAAATGGCTTACTCACTTGATATACTCGTTAACCTCTGCACAATCAGAATTGAACAATGCATAACGGTGTGCTTGTTCACTTAGCTGAATATCTAAAGTAAAAAGCTTTCCTTTTCTGAGTTTTTTACCTCCCAAAGGATGACCACCATCCACAAATACTACTCCACTAGATCCATTTGTGTTATCCATATAATTATCATCATCTGTATTCTTATTCAATCTTGTTTTTACTCCTTCATGCATATAATGCGAGCAAAAAGTCAAACATTCTTCGATTAAATATCCTTCTGCTATTGATCCCTCTGGTCGATTCTTGTTCCGCACATATGACTTCAACTTACATAAATATCTTTCCATAAAGAACATCCATCTATACTGCACGGGTCCACCTTGCCTAACTTCGTTTACTAAGTGAATAGGTAAGTGTACCATTATGTCAAAAAAAGCCGGCAAAAATATTTTCTCAAGTTCACACAGAGTTTCAGTTATTTCTACTTGCATACGATCAAGGTCTTGGGGCTTAATTACCTTGCTACACAAGCTTCGAAAAAAACCACCCAGCCTCATCAATGGGAGTGCAACATGCTTGGGTAATGATTTTCTAACTGCAACTTCAAGCAAGTAATGTAATAAGATGTGAGCATCATGACTCTTGTAACCTGAAACTTTCTTTTCTGAAGAATGTACACAACGTGCAATATTGGATCCACACCCATAAGGCAACTTTGTTTCCTTCAAAACACGACAAAATATTTCTTTTTCCTTTGAAGACATAGTAAAACATGCTTTCTCAATTAAAACATGTTCACCATCCTTAGAAAGTTGTGGTTGAAGCTTCTCTTTAATTCCCATTTCCATAAGGTCAAACCGAGCTTTTACATGGTCCTTTGACTTCCCACTAATATCCAACAAAGTACCAATCAAGTTATCACATATGTTCTTTTCTATGTGCATCACATCAAGATTATGTCGGCATGCATTAAACTGCCAATATGGCAATTCAAAAAATATTGACCTTTTTTTCCATGGACAAGAGCTGTCATTTTTTTTCTTTCGACTCTTCCCAAACAAATTCTGAAAATCGGATAACTCTCTCAATGCATCAACACCTGTTAAGGGTTTGGGAGGAATCCTCTCCTCAACTTCCCCATTAAAAGCACTTTTATTACGTCGCCAAGGGTGTTGTGTGTCTAGAAATCTGCGATGATCCATATAACATGTCTTTCGACTATGTTTTAAGTACAATGAACTAGTTTCATGATTACAACATGGACATGCAAATTTTCCTTTTGTTTTCCACCCTGATAACATTGAATAGGCCGGAAAATCACTAATGGTCCACGTCAAGGCTGCATTCAATTTGAATGTCTCGTCTTTTGATTTATCATAAGTATCCAGCCCATCAGCCCATAATTCTTTTAATTCCTCAATTAAAGGTTGCAAATAAACATCGATATTATTACCAGGTGATTCGGGTCCGGGTACTAACAAAGACAAAATAAAGTACTCTGGTTTCAATGACATCCACGGTGGCAAATTATAATTAACCAACACCACAGGCCATGTGCTATGGGCAATGCTCATTGTTCGAAATGGATTAAATCCGTCACTAGACAATCCTAACCTCACATTTCTGGGTTCCTTTGCAAAATGAGGATACAAAGAATCAAATTCCTTCCAGCTTTGGCCGTCTGCAGGGTGTCTTAAATTTCCATCTTTAGGACGTTCATCATGATGCCATACCATATATTTAGCTGTTTCTGAACACATAAAAAGTCTCTGCAACCTTGGTTTCAAAGGAAAATGCCACACCACCTTAGCAGGTACCTTTAATTGTTCTTTGGAAGGTTCCTTACTCTGTTTGTTGCCTTCTTTCTCTTTTGTTTGCTTCCATTTAGAGGCGTGACACACAGAACACACATCTAAATGTTCATTCTCTTTCCAATATAGCATACAGTCATTCGGACATGCAGGTATCTTTTTGTAATCAAGCCCTAAATTCTTTGCAATATTTTTGGCTTGAGTAAAGTTAGTTGGAAGTTTTGCCTCTGGAATCATCTCCCTTAGAAGTTTCAAGAGATCATCAAATGCCACGTTACTAAGCCCATGAAGCGTCTTGTATAGAAACAGTCTAACGATGAAAGATAGCTTCGAAAAATTTTTACACCCCGGAAATAACTCTTGTTTCCCCTCCTCCAATAAATTATAAAACTTTTTTGCTTCTTCATTTGAACCTTGTTGCACCCTACTTGTTTCCTCTTCAACACCCCGAAATCTATCATGCAATAACTCATCGAGATCATCTTGCATAATTGGTGTGCTATCATTTATGATAGTATTAGATCTTGTTAGCGAAGGTTCTTCTCCATGGAAAACCCACACATAATAGTTTTCTACGAATCCTTGTCCTTTTAAATGATCAAAAACTTCATCTCTACGAAACCAGTAACGATTTTGACATTGTTTGCAAGGACAATAAATCTGCCCTCCCCTTGCCGCCTTTGCAAATGCAACATTAAGGAATTCAATAACTCCATTTTCAAACTCAGGCAATCGTCTAGGTATATACATCCACTCTCTATGATTTTTCATAGCTCCAAGAACCTGAAGTTAGTTAGCATCAAAGAGGTGTGATAATGCATGTGTGGACTTAGAGAAAAAAAAAGTTATATATTGTATCTGCTGTGACGTTTCTTTCTGTTTCGCAGCCCCAAATCACACACGATCATTAACACATTGAATTATTAATTATATAGAACTTAAGGGACTGATTTCTATGAGTTAATGAACTTTAATAGTCGAGCAAGTCAGCCTATTGCTGAGATATCGATTCTTAACAGCACACACGTCAACACATTATGCTTCTGTGCTAATATTGCTGTCAAATGCTGCTGGAAATTCTATTTTAAAACCACAAGCACACCCACATTTTCTTAGATTAAGCATAGAATGATATTAGGCCAATTAACTTTATATAGGACATTGATGAAACAATCATATTAGGCCAAAAAGGCCATTCAAAGATTCATTCTCGGTCCAAGTTACGGACTGATCAACACACACAAAATACAAATATACTATGTTGTTTGTTGTTACTGTAATAAACTAGATGCAAGGGGACCAACTTAATTCTAGCATACAAAGATGAATCAATCCCAGAATAGACAATCAAAAATTTAACACATAACACCTTTATAATTTAACATAAACAATAATGCTGGGAAATCGATCAACATAATGCTGGAATCGATCACCTTTGAAAAAATTACTACTAAATTGATTCCATACCCATGACCAAATAATGCTAGAATCGATCAACAGAACCAGAAATTAACGAGAATGAAATCAGAAACGTGAACACATAAATCGTAGATTGGGAAATCGAAGAGTAGAAACGAATAGACAGAGACGGGATACCTCAAGAATACGAGAATCGCAAATCTCTCAATGCGAAATCGAACGGTCGCCGGAGGTCGAACGGTCGCCGGAGGTCGAACGCTTGCGAGGAAACCGTGTGAAGTGCAGGCGATCGAAATCGAACCGTCTTTTAGGGAGGAGGGTACGACGAGAGGAAGTCTTAATTTTTTGGAACCGTACGTATACGACGATCGAAATCGAACCGTACGTATGCTTTTTAATTGTTTGGAACTGTTCTGACTTCTTAATTTGCATAGATTTGGAAGTTTTTTAATTAATTACTAAATTGGTTATTCTTTTCTTTATCAACTTAAATATTTTAAATTGTTATATCAACTTAAATAATTTTTTAAGTTTAATTAAAATGGTAATTTAAATTTCAAGTTTGTGAATCTTTATTTTATGCATGATCTTTTATATATATTTTCGTATTTTATTTTTATAAGACAGTAAAAAATTTTAAATTAAGTATTTGTATTTAAAATGTAATAGTAATTCTAACACGTCTAAGAAATAAAATTGTATTACTTTTTTATATTAAAAAAATTACAACACAATAAAAATTTATATATTTGTATTAACTTTTTTTTTTAAAATACAACACTTCTAAAAAGTGTCACATATTTACATTTGAAATGCAACACTTTAAATTAGTGTTGCATTTTTTAACAAAAGTTGTAACACTTTTAAAAAGTGTTACATTTTTTAATGAAAATGGCAACACTTTAAAAAAAGTGTTACATTTTTTAATAAAAATTGCAACACTTTAAAAAAAGTGTTGCATTAAATCATTATATGCAACACTTATCGTAAAAGTGTTGCTTTATAACTAAATTTATAATAAAAGCAACATTTTTCATAAGTGTCACATCAAAAGTGTCGCATTAGATTCATTTTGTAGTAGTGTATTGTCCATGCAATGGCCACTTTATTTTTATTTATGTGTGGCTGACTGCAACCATTTGGTCACACAGCGAGTGTCTTCTTGTGGGCTTTGATCACACAACGAGTGTCTTCTTATGGGCTTTGGTCACACAACGAGTGTCTTCTTATTGCAACCATTTGGTCACATAACGAGTGTCTTCTTATGGGCTTTGGTCACATTAAATTATGCCAAATGTGTTCGTAGGTGTTAAAAAGTGTGACCATATGCTCTTTTAAGTGAGCTAAAGTTGTATTTTGTGTGACTATTTTCCATGCAATGACGACTTTATTTTTATTTGTGTGTGGCTGATTGTAACCAGTTGGTCACACAATGAGTGTCTTCTTGTGGGCTTTGGTCACATAAAATTAAGCCAAATGTGGTCGTAGGTGTTAGAAAGTGTAACCATATGCTCTTTTAAGTAATGTAAACTTGTATTTTGTGTGACTATTGTCCATGCAATGGCCATTTTATTTTTATTTGTGTGTGGCTGATTGCAACCATTTGGTAACACAACGAGTGTCTTCTTATGGGCTTTGGTCACACAACGAGTGTCTTCTTATTGCAACCATTTGGTCACATAACGAGTGTCTTCTTATGGGCTTTGGTCACATTAAATTATGCCAAATGTGTTCGTAGGTATTAAAAAGTGTGACCATATGCTCTTTTAAGTGACCTAAAGTTGTATTTTGTGTGACTATTTTCCATGCAATGACGACTTTATTTTTATTTGTGTGTGGCTGATTGCAACCAGTTGGTCACACAATGAGTGTCTTCTTGTGGGCTTTGGTCACATAAAATTAAGCCAAATGTGGTCGTAGGTGTTAGAAAGTGTAACCATATGCTCTTTTAAGTAATGTAAACTTGTATTTTGTGTGACTATTGTCCATGCAATGGCCATTTTATTTTTATTTGTGTGTGGCTGATTGCAACCATTTGGTAACACAACGAGTGTCTTCTTGTGGGCTTTGGTCACATAAACTTATGCCAAATGTGGCCGTAGGTGTTAAAAAGTGTGACCATATGCTCTTTTAAGTGAGGTAAACTTGTATTTTGTGTGACTATTGTCCATGCAATGGACACTTAATTTTTACTTGTGTGTGGATGATTGCAACCATTTGGTCACACAACGAGTCTCTTCTTGTGGGCTTTGGTCAAATAAAATTATGCCAAATGTGGTCGTAGGTGTTAAAAAGTGTGAGCATATGCTCTTTTAAGTAAGGTAAACTTGTGTTTTGTGTGACTATTGTCCATGCAATGGCCACTTTATTTTTATCTGTGTGTGGCGGATTGCGACCATTTGGTCACACAACGAGTGTCTTCATGTGGGCTTTGGTCACATAAAATTAGGCCAAATGTGGCCGTAGGTGTTAAAAAGTGTGACCATATGCTCTTTTAAGTAATGTAAACTTGTATTTTGTGTGACTATTGTCCATGCAATGGCCACTTTATTTTTATTTATGTGTGGCTGACTGCAACCATTTGGTGACACAGCGAGTGTCTTCTTGTGGGCTTTGATCACACAACGAGTGTCTTCTTATGGGCTTTGGTCACTCAACGAGTGTCTTCTTATTGCAACCATTTGGTCACACAATGAGTGTCTTCTTATGGGCTTTGGTCACATTAAATTATGCCAAATGTGTCCGTAGGTGTTAAAAAGTGTGACCATATGCTCTTTTAAGTGAGCTAAAGTTGTATTTTCTGTGACTATTTTCCATGCAATGACCACTTTATTTTTATTTGTGTGTGGCTGATTGCAACCAGTTGGTCACACAACGAGTCTCTTCTTGTGGGCTTTGGTCATATAAAATTAAGCCAAATGTGGTCGTAGGTGTTAAAAAGTGTAACCATACGCTCTTTTAAGTAAGGTAAACTTGTATTTTGTGTGACTATTGTCCATGCAATGGCCACTTTATTTTTATTTGTGTGTGGCTGATTGCAACCATTTGGTCACACAACGAGTCTCTTCTTGTGGGCTTTGGTCACATAAAATTATGCCAAATGTGGCCGTAGGTGTTAAAAAGTGTGATCATATGCTCTTTTAAGTAAGGTAAACTTGGGTTTTGTGTGACTATTGTCCATGCAATGGCCACTTTATTTTTATCTGTGTGTGGCGGATTGCGACCATTTGGTCACATAATGAGTGTCTTCTTGTGGGCTTTGGTCACATAAACTTATGCCGAATGTGGCCGTAGGTGTTAAAAAGTGTGACCATATGCTCTTTTAAGTAAGGTAAACTTGTATTTTGTGTGACTATTGTCCATTCAATGGCCACTTTTTTTTTAATTGTCTGTGGCAGATTGCAACCATTTGGTCACACAACAAGTGTGTTGTTGTGGGGTTTGATCACACAACGAGTGTCTTCTTATGGGCTTTGGTCACACAACGAGTGTCTTCTTATTGCAACCTTTTGGTCACACAACGAGTGTCTTCTTATGGGCTTTGGTCACATTAAATTATGCCAAATGTGTCCGTAGGTGTTAAAAAGTTTGACCATATGCTCTTTTAAGTGAACTAAAGTTGTATTTTGTGTGACTATTTTCCATGCAATGACGACTTTATTTTTATTTGTGTGTGGCTGATTGCAACCAGTTGGTCACACAATGAGTTTCTTCTTGTGGGCTTTGGTCACATAAAATTAAGCAAATGTGGTCGTAGGTGTTAGAAAGTGTAACCATATGCTCTTTTAAGTAATGTAAACTTGTATTTTGTGTGACTATTGTCCATGCAATGGCCATTTTATTTTTATTTGTGTGTGGCTGATTGCAACCATTTGGTAACACAACGAGTGTCTTCTTGTGGGCTTTCGTCACATAAACTTATGTCAAATGTGGCCGTAGGTGTTAAAAAGTGTGACCATATGCTCTTTTAAGTGAGGTAAACTTGTATTTTGTGTGACTATTGTCCATGCAATGGACACTTAATTTTTACTTGTGTGTGGCTGATTGCAACCATTTGGTCACACAACGAGTCTCTTCTTGTGGGCTTTGGTCACATAAAATTATGCCAAATGTGGCCGTAGGTGTTAAAAAGTCTGAGCATATGCTCTTTTAAGTAAGGTAAACTTGTGTTTTGTGTGACTATTGTCCATGCAATGGCCACTTTATTTTTATCTGTGTGTGGCGGAGTGCGACCATTTGGTCACACAACGAGTGTCTTCTTGTAGGCTTTGGTCACATAAAATTAGGCCAAATGTGGCCGTAGGTGTTAAAAAGTGTGACCATATGCTCTTTTAAGTAATGTAAACTTGTATTTTGTGTGACTATTGTCCATGCAATGGCCACTTTATTTTTATTTATGTGTGGCTGACTGCAACCATTTGGTGACACAGCGAGTGTCTTCTTGTGGGCTTTGATCACACAACGAGTGTCTTCTTATGGGCTTTGGTCACACAACGAGTGTCTTCTCATTGCAACCATTTGGTCACACAATGAGTGTCTTCTTATGGGCTTTGGTCACATTAAATTATGCCAAATGTGTCCGTAGGTGTTAAAAAGTGTGACCATATGCTCTTTTAAGTGAGCTAAAGTTGTATTTTGTGTGACTATTTTCTATGCAATGACCACTTTATTTTTATTTGTGTGTGGCTGATTGCAACCAGTTGGTCACACAACGAGTCTCTTCTTGTGGGCTTTGGTCATATAAAATTAAGCCAAATGTGGTCGTAGGTGTTAAAAAGTGTAACCATATGCTCTTTTAAGTAAGGTAAACTTGTGTTTTGTGTGACTATTGTCCATGCAATGGCCACTTTATTTTATCTGTGTGTGGCGGATTGCGACCATTTGGTCACACAACGAGTGTCTTCTTTTGGGCTTTAGTCACATAAAATTAGGCCAGATGTGGCCGTAGGTGTTAAAAAGTGTGACCATATGTTCTTTTAAGTGAGGTAAACTTGTATTTTGTGTGACTATTGTCCATGCAATGGCCACTTTATTTTTATTTGTGTGTGGTTGATTGCAACCATTTGGTCACACAACGAGTCTCTTCTTGTGGGCTTTGGTCACATAAAATTATTCCAAATGTGGCCGTAGGTGTTAAAAAGTGTGAGCATATGCTCTTTTAAGTAAGGTAAACTTGTGTTTTGTGTGACTATTGTCCATGCAATGGCCACTTTATTTTTATCGGTGTGTGGCGGATTGCGACCATTTGGTCACATAATGAGTGTCTTCTTGTGGGCTTTGGTCACATAAACTTATGCCAAATGTGGTCGTAGGTGTTAAAAAGTGTGAACATATACTCGTTTAAGTAAGGTAAACTTTTATTTTGTGTGACTATTGTCCATTCAATGGCCACTTTTTTTTTTAATTGTCTGTGGCAGATTGCAACCATTTGGTCACACAACGAGTGTGTTGTTGTGGGGTTTGATCACACAACGAGTGTCTTCTTATGGGCTTTGGTCACACAACGAGTGTCTTCTTATTGCAACCTTTTGGTCACACAACGAGTGTCATCTTATGGGCTTTGGTCACATTAAATTATGCCAAATGTGTCCGTAGGTGTTAAAAAGTTTGACCATATGCTCTTTTAAGTGAGCTAAAGTTGTATTTTGTGTGACTATTTTCCATGCAATGACCACTTTATTTTTATTTGTGTGTGGCTGATTGCAACCAGTTGGTCACACAATGAGTGTCTTCTTGTGGGCTTTGGTCATATAAAATTAAGCCAAATGTGGTCGTAGGTGTTAAAAAGTGTAACCATATGCTCTTTTAAGTAATGTAAACTTGTATTTTGTGTGACTATTGTCCATGGAATGGCCATTTTATTTTTATTTGTGTGTGCCTGATTGCAACCATTTGGTAACCCAACGAGTGTCTTCTTGTGGGCTTTCGTCACATAAACTTATGCCAAATGTGGCCATAGGTGTTAAAAAGTGTGACCATATGCTCTTTTAAGTGAGGTAAACTTGTATTTTGTGTGACTATTGTCCATGCAATGGCCACTTAATTTTTACTTGTGTGTGGCCGATTGTAACCATTTGGTCACACAACGAGTCTCTTCTTGTGGGCTTTGGTCTCATAAAATTATGCCAAATGTGGCTGTAGGTGTTAAAAAGTGTGAGCATATGCTCTTTTAAGTAAGGTAAACTTGTGTTTTGTGTGACTATTGTCCATGCAATGGCCACTTTATTTTTATCTGTGTGTGGCGGATTGCGACCATTTGGTCACACAACGAGTGTCTTCTTGTGGGTTTTGGTCATATAAAATTAGGCCAAATGTGGTCGTAGGTGTTAAAAAGTGTGACATATGCACTTTTAAGTAAGGTAAACTTGTATTTTGTTTGACTATTGTCCATTCAATGGCCACTTTTTTTTTGTGTGGCTGATTGCAACCATTTGGTCACATAACGAGTGTGTTGTTGTGGGCTTTGATCACATAAAATTATGCCAAATGTGGTCGTAGGTGTTAAAAAGTGTGACCATATGCTCTTTTAAGTGAGGTAAACTTGTATTTTGTATGACTATTTTCCATGCAATGGCCACTTTATTTTTATTTGTGTGTGGCTGATTGCAACCATTTGGACACACAACGAGTGTGTTCTTGTGGACTTTTGTCATATAAAATTATGCCAAATGTGTTAGTAGGTGTTAAATGTGTGACCATATGCTCTTTCAAGTGATGTATACTTGTATTTTGTGTGACTATTGTCCATGCAATGGCCACTTAATTTTTACTTGTGTGTGGCCGATTGTAACCATTTGGTCACACAACGAGTCTCTTCTTGTGGGCTTTGGTCTCATAAAATTATGCCAAATGTGGCTGTAGGTGTTAAAAAGTGTGAGCATATGCTCTTTTAAGTAAGGTAAACTTGTGTTTTGTGTGACTATTGTCCATGCAATGGCCACTTTATTTTTATCTGTGTGTGGCGGATTGCGACCATTTGGTCACACAACGAGTGTCTTCTTGTGGGCTTTGGTCACATAAAATTAGGCCAAATGTGGTCGTAGGTGTTAAAAAGTGTGACATATGCACTTTTAAGTAAGGTAAACTTGTATTTTGTTTGACTATTGTCCATTCAATGGCCACTTTTTTTTTGTGTGGCTGATTGCAACCATTTGGTCACATAACGAGTGTGTTGTTGTGGGCTTTGATCACATAAAATTATGCCAAATGTGGTCGTAGGTGTTAAAAAGTGTGACCATATGCTCTTTTAAGTGAGGTAAACTTGTATTTTGTATGACTATTTT
>JAANYP010000208.1:0-79014 GCA_020465985.1 Centrapalus pauciflorus
CTTACCTTTAAGACATGCTACACAATGATCATCACAAATGAACTCCTTTTGTGGTAATCCTCTTACCAGATTCTTTTTAACTACATCATTCATGGACTTGAAGTTCATGTGACACATCCTTCTATGCCAAAGAGCAGACTCATTTGATGATGCTTTGGATATTAAACAGCTTAAAGTATTTGATTTAGTCAAGAGAGCTGTGTCCAGGCAGTAAACATTGTCCTTTCTTTGTGTTCTAAGTAAAACAAGATTTTCAGGAATTTTGAAATCCTTTGAAAGAACAATGCACTCAGAATCTGTGAACAGAACAATGTTTTGTTTGTCACAGATTTGAGAGACACTCAATAGATTGTACTTAAGCTGTTCAACATACAGAACATCATGGAATGTCATGTTGCCTGCATTAACAGTACCTTTACCTGTAACCTTACCTCCTTTTGAGTTGCCTCCAAATGCAACAAAACCTCCATCAAAACCTTTGAAGTTTGACAAGCATTCAGAGTTGCCTGTCATGTGCCTAGAGCATCCACTGTCCAGATGCCATCTTGTTCTATGAGGAGACCTGTGGTTGCCCTGCACAAATAACAGCTTAGTTAGTAGTGGAGTAAACTCAAACCAAATTGGTTTTGGGTTGGCCTTGTACATTGACATAACTAAAAACTGTTTTTGACTTCTTATATTTGGTGAGATCTACTGATGGAGTCTTTGGAGAGTATTTAGTGATAATATGAGGTATCCAACTATTTTGATCATCTTTTCTTCTGACAGTCTAAGATGATTCACTAGCAGCTCCAGTTTGATGCCCAGCAGCTTGAGCTGTGTTTGTAGTGCTAAAAGTTTCAGTTTTTGCACTAACAGCATCAGATTTTGACTTAGCAGTCTGATCTTTTGCATTAGCAGTTTGAGCAACAGATTTGTCCTTGACACACCATATTTGTTTAAAACTTGATTTAGGCTTTGCCAAAACTTGTTTTTGATGTGTGGACTGTTTTTTATTAACTTTTGAGAATCTGTGATCAACTGTTTTCTTTGGAGCTGCTGTGGAAGGTTTCACTTTTGAGTGCTTTGCCTGATTAGGATTTGATTTTGTGTAATGCACAGTCTGTTTTGCAACAGCTGGTTTGTAAAAACAATCCTTGGCCAAGTGATTCTTCCTTCCACAGTGAAAGCATCTTTTGACAGTTTGAATTGGAACACCAGACTTTTCTGTCAATTTCTGGTTCTTGTTTCTCTTCCTCTTACCTGCTGTTGTTTAGAAAACTTTTGAACACCATGCTTTTGGCATGTGCAGATAGAAACAGTTTTACCTCTTTTAGTTCCTTTTGATGAAGATGCAGTGTTACAGTTAGAATGTACAGAAACTTGTGGAGTAGCATTGCATACACTCATCTTCTCTTTCCTTTCTTACTGGGAACTTGGACTTCTATGGGTGCACTCTTTGTGTCACAGTCTCTATTTTGACTCTTATCTTCTTTTAATTCAGGACTGTTATCAAGGATAGGATCTACAATAGTCATAGACTCATCTAGTGGTTCATTGACAAGTCTATCAGCAACCTCACTCATTGGATGAATGTACTTGTTGTTGTATGGAGGTGGAGTAGCTCTGTATCCTATTCCTTCTTTGGGATTGACCTGAGATTTGACTCTATCTTTGAATTGAACTTCCATTAGGTGTTCTAGCTTTTGATTTGCTAACTTGAAGTTACCTAGATCTATGTTAACGGATTCCAGTTTCTCATTAGCCTCTAACACCTTCTGTTCAGTTTCTTCTACCTTTTTATTCAGAGATTCTATTTTCTTATTGAGTTCCTTTTTCTCCCATTCATGATAGTTTCTATCATACCCCATTTGAATCTCATTATCCTTATAATCATTGATCTGTTTTCCAGATCTTCTATGGCTTGCATATATTCATATCTCCTTTCTTCCATCTTGGCTAGAGTTTTGCACATGCTCTCATTATGATCTCTGTACTTTTTAACCATATTTTTGCATGATTGAGAGCAGAGTTTAGAATTTACCTCAGATGGTAGTTCAGTGGAGGAGACATTTGATGTTTCTGCCATAAGTGCTTGATTTTGGAATTCTTCCTCTGTCTGATCACTCCAGTCAAACACATTGTCTTCTTGAGAGACAAGTGCTGTTGATGAGGAAGCTTGGATGGGCTGTGAAGTCCTTGATGGCTGTTGACCTTGGATCTACATTCTCTGGCAAAGTGACCAAGCTTATGGCATTTATAGCATTCCACTTTTGATTTATCAAAAGATGGTTTGCCTTCTGTTTTGGCTTGAAAGTTGGTCCTTCCAGTTCTTTTCAGGAATCTTTTGGCTCTCATGGTCAGCATTGCATGTTGCCACTTTAAATCCATCTCTTCAAGATCATCTGGATGAATTTGTTCCAAGTCTTCAACATTTAGAGCAAATAATCCATCATTGGCAACAAAAGCCTCATAATGAGTTTCAGCAGAATTGCCATCACCACCTGAAAAAGAATCACAGTTATTAGATTTTTCAGAAGACAGAAGAGCAGTGTTGTGATTATAAGAAAAGGATTTCTTTTTAGCATCAATCTCAGTCTCAAACACTCTTAAACTGTTATACAGATCATCCAATTCTATCTCATCAAGAGTGTCTTTTGTTCTCCACTGTGCAGCATAGATGTCCATTCTTCTCCAAGAGATCTGAGAAACTTTCTGTTGACTTCATCTTGATCCAGATTGACCTTTGCACTTTCCAGTTCACTTATCAGTTTGTTGAACCTGTCAAAGATTTGAGTGAGGTTTTCATTCTTGCCACCAGAAAAGTTTTCATACTGCTGTTTCAAGAGGTCTTTTTGATTTCTTTTGGTACTTGCATTACCAGCAAACCTCTTCTCTAAGGCATTCCAAAGAGAGTGAGCAGTATAAAACTTTTTGAACTGATGTTGATAAGCATTAGGAATGGCTATTTGTAATAATGTGAGTGCTTTCACTTCATTCATTCTAGCCTTCCTTTCAAGTTCAGTTTTTGGAGGAGTTTTGACTGGTTTTCCCTCATCATCAAGTTCTGGATCAACTACATGAGGAAATTCAACAGCTTCCCATATGGCATAATCAATGAATTGAATATGCTGTTGAATCCTGAGTTTCCACATCTCAAACTCAGTGGGCTTGAGCATAGGCACTTTGAGTCCTTGCCCAGATCCACTGCTGCTATTTTCAAATTCCATTGTAAAAGATTAAAAATTTGAAAGAAAGTTTTCGACTTTGAAAAACAAAGAACGACCTGAGGCTCTGATACCACTAGTCAGGAACTAAAATATGAATAACCAAGATTAACTGACTTGAAATTTATCAGAGTATAAATCAATAATCTTGCTTTGAATCAAAGTTTAATTAAGAAGTTTGCGGAATAACACTTAATTATTTTAACAAAAACTTTCAGAACCAATGAAGCATAAAACATAAGAAGTAATCAAGACTGTTTGTATTGCTGAATTCAATGATTACAATCACCTCTAATCTGTTTTGATTAGACAAAGAACACAGACTGTTCTTAGGTTTTTACAACCTTAGAGGCTTATGAAAACTTAATCAACAAAGCAATTACAGACTCAAAATATGCAGAAAACTTCTATACAATAGAATGACCTATTCTCTGTATTTATATTGCTTTTTGGACTTGTTTCCTTGAAGGACTATGACTTCTCTGATAGTAGATATGCTGGAATCTTCGTGTAGATATCTATCCTGAAAATCAGCACTTTCTGTTTATGAAACTGTTGAGTAGCTTGAATCACTTGACAGCACGAACTGAGCAGCTTGAGTTGTTTTGCTCTGGCAGCTTGAACTTTTACACTGGCAGCTCGAGTTTCTTCAACTAGCAGCATGAACTTTGTATTTACATGAAAAATCTACTAACAGTCTGAGAAGTCTAACTAACAGTTTGAATGTACTTAAACTATTTCCCAACAGTATTTTTGTTACGCATTGCGATCTGAAAACCACGCAATATGCAATGAAAATGATACGAGAAATATGTATAAATATGCACATATCAAATTACCTTACACTTGAGCTTTGCTTGTCCCCAAGCAAACTACAACATAAATGTCTTCAACCAAGGCCTCATCTCAAAACAAACTCTCTAGAAACAGTATATAGACTCTTAAGCATCAAAGATCCATAAACTACGAATTTGAAGCCAAAGCAAGAAGCAAGGAGACCACAAGATGCAAAAAGAATAAAATTGCAGTGTCAACAACTTGCCGCCACATTACATGACTTAGCACCTCACAAGTTTCACTCATGTGTATAGACTCGCGCATTTTCACAAATTTCACTCAATGCCAGACATGTTAAAAGAATATGGGCATATGCTTGAGAGTAAATCACACGACCATCACTTAATTTTTGAAAATAGAGCACATAAAGGTCTTAATGGGCTGTAACGAGACTTGGCTAACGGAATGGGGAATATATGGCCAAAGTGGGCCTAAAAGATTGGGATCCAAGATCAAGTAGCAAGCAATAGAAGCAAGTAACCAACATAGGACCAATTAAGTACTGAGAAAATAACCCAAATATGTCAGGATCTAAAACTAAATAACCAAGACTAACTGATTTGAATTTATCAGAGTATAAATCAATAATCTTGCTTTGAATCAAAGTTTAATTAAGAAGTTTGCGGAATAACACTTAATTATTTTAACAAAAACTTTCAGAATCGATAATAAATAAACACAAGAAATAATCAAAACTGATTGTATTGCTGACTTCAATGATTACAATCACCTCTAATCTGTTTGATTAGACGAAGAACACAGACTGTTCTTAGGGTTTTACAACCTTAGAGGCTTATCAAAACTTAATCAACAAAAGCAATTACAGACTCGAATATGCAGAAAACTCCTATACAACAGAAAGATATATTCTATGTATTTATATTGCTTCTTGATATGTTTCCTTGACGAACTATGACTTCTCTGATAGTAGATATGCTGGAATCTTCGTGTAGATATCTTTTCCTGAAAATCAGCACTTTCTGTTTATGATACTGTTGAGCAGCTTGAATCACTTGACAGCATGAACAGAGCAGCTCGAGTTGATTTACTCTGGCAGCTTGAACTTTTACACTGGCAGCTCGAGTTTCTTCAACTAGCAGCATGAACTTTGGATTTACATATAAACTCTACTAACAGTTTGAGAAGTCTAACTAACAGCTTGAATCTACTTAAACTATTTCCCAACAATCTCCCCCTAACTTAAATTCTTTACACTAGACTTTAAGTTCTATACAAAAATAGAAATGAATAAGTAAACTGTTATTTACAAACCAAGGCTTTCAAAAACTTACAAATGTGCAAGTTTCTGATCTACAGCCTTCAAAAATTCTTTCTTCATCTCATCTCTATCAAAAGATACCCTAACAGATTTTATCTGAAGTAGCATATCTTTTGGTAAATCATAAAATTCGAGATTGAATAATATACCAGGTCCATCTGAGAATTTGATTCTGTATGTCCTTGACTTTACAAACGGATCGACTTGCTTGACCTTCTTTTCCTTCTTCACAGCATCCTCTATTTCTTTTCTTGCAGATTCAGGGTCAACAATTGATTTTAGATCTTTAAGGACTTGCTTCACTTGTGGTAAAGCAGATCTAACTTGTGTCACAGACCCAATATTGTGCATTCGGATAAGCTCATCTCTGGTCAGTTTCTGAACCATCTGCCAAAATGTATCAAATTCTTCTTCTGGTCCAGACTCCCTTCTCACCACAAACTTAACTCTTAAGTCAATATCATCCAGTGGCTTAGCATACCAGTAGTTTATCAGAGGCTTTGTAAAATCATGTTGATCAATCAACTTCTCTATCTCCATGGCTTTTTGCAGTTGTTGTTCAAATAACACTCTTTTAACTTGATGCAGCTTTGCTTGTGATGATGGTTCTGATGTAGGAATAGAAGCAACAGCTTGATCAGTTTGAGCAGGGGCACTGGCAGCAGCGTGAATATGACTTGTACCAGTTTTAACTGGTTCTCTTGATGGTTGGACTTCTTGGGAGACTTTTGTTTTCTTTCTTTTCTCCATTTCTTTGTCATGGATCTCTTGCAGCCGTTCAGTGGTCATGGATTGAGCCATTTTCTTTGGAATGCCAGCTGCAAAGGCAAAATTTATCAGAAATCTTCTGTGCTCAGCCTTGGAGTGCCCTGTGGGCAACTTTCTCTTCTTGTCTCCTTGTTTACCCACAAACCCCTTTAGGTAATCACCTAAGGTCTCATCATCATCCATTGGGGGCTGGGCCAGCTGATCTAATTCTTTATCCTGTTCTACTGCTAATCTTTTGGCAACTTCAGCATCAAAGGCAATCTGGGCTTCTTTGGAGGAAAATTTGTGCTTTGGAGACTCAATAAGAATGCCCTTGCCCTTGTCTTTTGCAGCTGAGGATGTAGCTTGGACTGTACTGGATGGAGCTTGAATACCTTCCCTTATAACAACTCCAGTTGCTTTTGAAGAAGCAGCAGCTTGAGTTTCTAGGCTAACAGCTTGAGAAGCTGTTGGGACTGCTAGCCTAGAAGGTGGGACTGTTGAGGCTGCTTGGACTGATGTTGTTGGAGCTGCTTGGACTGATTCAGGAACCTCCTGATTCTCCCCCTTTTTGGAAGCATTGGTTTGGTCAAGACTTCCTACAACCTTTGCTACTTGGGTTTGAATCAACTGCTCTAATTTCATGATCTTATTTCCACAGAGGGTAAACCCTTTATGGAGATAATCCATTCTTTTATTTTGAGCCGCCTCTGCCTGCTTTAGTGCAAATATCTGAGCTCCCTGTGCAGCAATGATGGACATTTGGTATTCCAACATAGCTACAACAGGTTTCAGCTTGGGATCCGTCAAAAGCATGAGTTGCAGACTAGTCTCAAGATCAGAAAACACCTGTGGTGCTTGTGATCTATCACTGACATTAATACCAGAAGTAGAAACCTCTGGGCCCCTCTGTTCTTGGTTCTGGGGACTTCCAGCTTGTGTTTGCACACTTGCTGTTGCCATGGGCGTGGTCTTAGGGATGTTGGCACTGTCCTGTGCCTCTTGTGCAGAGACAGCAGTAGTGCCAGTCACAGAACCCATATGAACAGTCTCTAAAGAGATGTTCACCTCCTGAGTGAGGATGGGAGTGTCCTCAGTTGGTTCCCTTTGGATATTCTATGCAGAAGTGTCCTCCTGCACAGGGATATATGGCTCTTGTCTGAGAGATGAGGAGGAAGGAGCTCCTGGTCCCCTTTTCCTTTTATATAGAAATTTTAGTGGGCGTGATGGTTGTACAAAAGGATCAGAAGGAATTTGTGTATCATGAGGAGGGGGTTGGGGTCCTGGGGGTGTAGCAGTGATGATAGGCTGAGCCTGCTCAGGACCCTCTCCTCTGTTTCTTGGAATGATGTTCATCATTGCAGAAGGTAATGGAACATCAACGCTCAAAAAATTGGCACTTTGTTTCAAAAGTCTCTTTATAGAAGAGAGTGAGTGCCTGTGGGAAACATGTATCCTCTTATGTAAATGAGAAGTGGTGCAAGTGTGTGCAAAGATTTCTGCCAAAAATCTGGGATACATCAAAAATTTCCCACTCTTTAGGGAATGATGCCTTAACATCCCCTGAAAAATCAAGTTTGAAAAATTGAACCGTTGGCCTGTTGAAAAGCACACTAAGGCAGTGGCAATGTTAGAAGAAAATGCTGACCAACCAGTTCTTTTGGGGCTCATACACTGCTGAATAATATGTACAAGATATTTCCATTTAGGAGAAAAATGGGCTTTTAAGAAAGTAAATGAATCAGCAGGACCCCTATAACCTATATCATAAAGACCAGTATGTAAAGCATCAAGGGTTAGGTCTGTTATACCTGTGGCATCTTGAAGATGCAAATGGCGCCGAATGGATTCCTCAGTAATGGTGATGGGAGTGCCATCAATTTTGGATAGTATAGAAGGAATTCCATTGATGGATTGAACAGTGGCATGGTTCCAGAACTGTTCGATATGCGATATGTATATGGTGGGGTTTATATTGAGTGCATGATGGATATGGGAGTGACGAAGAAAGTCCATCATGTCATGGAACGGTTGAAGGTCTGAGTGCTTTAGAGAGTAGGGAAGGCAGTTGTGTTCCTTAACAAACTTCATTGAAGATCAAACGAAGGGTTTAGGGTTTGCAAAGAAGAGTGTGTGAATCGTTCAGAGAGAAAAGAAAGGTCGTGGAAGGAAATTTTGTAACTGGTAGTTACAACTGAACGAAACTGGGACCTTTTAAGGTTTTGAAAAGGTTGGGTCCCGCGCACACATATTTTAAAATTACCTAAATACCCTGCACACTTTGACAGATCAAGTGAATAACTAGCAGTCCGAGAAAATGAACTAGCAGCTTGAGAAAATACTCAAGCTGTTAGTTGAAAATTATGCATCTTTTTAATGAAACAGTGACTCCCCCTTAAATAAGCATACTTAAGTAGATGAAAACAAATTAATCCATGTTTACCATACCAATATTTGATACTAGGAAAGTGAACCTTCCTACATCAAAAGGTTTTGTAAATAGATCAGCTAATTGATCATCAGTATGTATTTTGGTAACTTGGATTAGCTTCTTTTCATTACAATCCCTTATAAAGTTAAATCTGATTTCTATATGCTTGGTTTTTGGGAATTTCACTGGGTTTTTCACAATGCTGATTGCACTTGAATTGTCAATATAAATAGGAGTGGATAAGAAATTCATACCATAGTCTCTCAGCTGATTTTGAATCCACATTACCTGGGAGCAGCAGCTTACAGCTGCCACATATTATGCTTCAGTGGATGATGTGGACACAGTTGTCTGCTTTTTGCATTGCCAAGAGACAAGTCTTGCTCCTAAGTATTGACATCCACCAGTTGTGGATTTTCTGTCAATGTTGCAACCACCATAGTCACTGTCAGAATAAGCAGTTAGTGTAAGAGGAGAGTCTTTAGGATACCAGAGGCCTAAATGTAGTTGGCCTTTAAGATATCTAAAGATTCTCTTAACAGCAACCAAGTGAGAATCCTTTGGAGAGCATTGAAACCTAGCACACACACAGACAGCAAACATTATATCTGGTCTAGAAGATGTTAGATACATAAGAGATCCTATAAGAGATCTGTATAAATGAATGTCCACATCTATTCCATCTTTGTCTGTATGGAGCTGCTTGTGAGGATCCATTGGAGTGCTTGCAACTTTGGTGTCCTGATACCCAAACTTTTCCAGTATGTCTTTCACATACTTTGATTGACTTATGAAGAGTCCAGTAGGCTTCTGCTTGACTTGTAAGCCCAGAAAGAAAGTGAGTTCTCCGATTGAACTCATTTGAAGCTTTTTGTGCATTAAAGCTTCAAACTCTTTGCACAAAGAGTCATTTGTTGAGCCAAAGATAATGTCATCAACATAGATTTGGACAAGTAGAATCTCATCTTTGATAGACTTAGTGAAAAGTGTTTTGTCCAGAGTGCCTCTCTTGAATCCATTCTGTAGAAGGTAGAATGACAGAGTGTCATACCATGCTCTGGGGGCTTGATGGAGACCATAGAGAGCGTTATCTAACTTGTAGACTTTGTCTGGATACTTGTAATCCTCAAAACCAGGAGGTTGACACACATATACCTCCTCTTCAATTGTCCCATACAGAAAAGCAGACTTCACATCCATTTGATACACTTTAAAACCTTTGAAGCTTGCATAGGCCAAAAATAGTCTGATGGCCTCAATTCTTGCCACTGGGGCAAATACATCATCATAATCTATGCCTTCTTCTTGAGTGTACCCTTGTGCTACAAGCCTTGCTTTATTCTTGATGACTATCCCTCTCTCATCTTTCTTATTTCTGAACACCCATCTTGTACCAATTGCTCTCTTACCTTTAGGAAGATCCACCAAAGTCCATACATTCTGAATCTTGAACTGTAGAAGCTCCTCTTGCATAGCTTCAATCCATGATGAATCTTTCAATGCTTCTGATGCCTTTTTAGGTTCTAGTTGAGACATGAAACAAGCATTCTCAAAGGCAGCTAGACTGAATTCAGGAACTGCTTGTTCAGCAGCAGCAGTCTCATTTTGAAACATTTTCCTGGTTTGTACAGGAGTGCTTGGATCACCCAGTATTTGACTGAGAGGATGATACTTGTGAACTCTTAGTGTAGGCTCTCTCTCTGTCTGAAAAGAGGATCCAAGATTTGTATCATCTCCATCAGGACCAGTGAATGATTCAGCTTCTGGGACAGCTTGACTTGAATCTGGGACTGTTTCCCTCTGTGTTGGAGCTGTTCTCTCAGGACTTGGAAGTGGCACTTCAGTGTCTGGATTTGTATCATGTTGAGCATTCAGAACCCCTGGAGGATCACAAGACAGAAGTGGTATAGTGGTGTAATCATCCCAATTTGTTGAATCTACAGCAGTTTGAAACTTTGTGCCAACAGCTTGAGAATTTGTATTGGCAGCATGAGAATTTGTGTTGGCAGCTTCAATCCTGTATGCATCAGCTTCTGCAGTATACTCAACAGAGCTCAAAGAATTTGTTAGTGAATCTAAATCAAACAACCAATCAGGACCAGTGCCTTTGACATTAGTAGTATTTTCATTAAATTCAACATCGGCACTTTCTTCAATTGTTTTAGACACACTGTTATATACTCTATGGGTTTTGCTTTGACTTGAGTATCCTACAAAGAATCCTTCTTCAGCCTTACTTTCAAACTTCCCTAAGTGAGTCTTAGTGTGAAGAATAGTACATGGGCATCCAAAAGGCTTGAAGAAAGCTATTAGGGGACATCTGTTATGGAATAACTCATAGGGAGTTTTCCCTTGTGATTGGACAACTTGAACCCTATTCAGAACATAACAGGCTGTATTGACAGCTTCTGCCCAGAAAGTCATTGGCAGATTTGAATCAGCTAACATTGTACTAGCAGCCTCAATTAATGTTCTGTTCTTTCTTTCAGCTACACCATTTTGCTGTGGTGTTCTTGGTGCACTATATTGTCTAGCAATGCCTTTGGACTCACAGAAACTGTTTAGAATGTGATTTTTAAATTCAGTTCCATTGTCTGATCTTATCACCATAACCTTTGAGTTGGATTGGTTTTCTATCTTAAGGATAAAAGACTTAACTAGCTCAGCAGTTTCATCTTTGGACCTAAGAAAGTAAACCCAAGTAAATCTGGTGAAATCATCAACAATAACTAAACAGTAAGCCCTTTTATTCAAACTCAAAACAGATGTCGGACCAAATAGATCCATATGAAGCAGCTGAAGAGCAGATGAGATTGAATTTACTTCTTTGGCCTTATGAGAAGTTTTGTGTTGCTTGCCTTTAAGACATGCTACACAATGATCATCACATATGAACTCCTTTTGTGGTAAGCCTCTTACCAGATTCTTTTTTACTAAAACATTCATGGACTTGAAGTTCATGTGATACATCCTTCTATGCCAAAGAGCAGACTCATTTGAAGATGCTTTGGATATCAAACAGCTTAAAGTATTTGATTTAGATAAAAGATCTGTGTCCAAACAGTAAACATTGTCCTTTCTTGGTGTTCTTAGTAAAACAAGATTTTCAGGAATTTTGAAATCTTTTGAAAGGACAATGCACTCAGAATCTGTAAACAGAACAATGTTTTGTTTGTCACAGATTTGAGATACACTTAATAAATTGTACTTAAGCTGTTCAACGTACAAAACATCATGGAATTTCATGTTGCCTGCATTAACAGTACCTTTACCTGTAACCTTACCTCCTTTTGAGTTGCCTCCAAATGCAACAAATCCTCCATCAAATCCTTTGAAATTTGACAAGCATTCAGAATTGCATGTCATGTGCCTAGAGCATCCACTGTCCAAATGCCATCTTGTTTTATGAGAAGACCTGTGGTTGCCCTGCACAAGTAGAAGCTTAGTCAGTAGTGGAGTAAACCCAAACCAAATTGGTTTTGGGTTGGCCTTGTACACTGACATAACTAAATACTGTTTTTGACTTCTTATATTTAGTGAGATCTACTGATGGAGTCTTTGGGGAGTATTTAGTGACTATATGAGGTATCCAGCTATTTTGATCATCTTTTCTTCTAACAGTCTCAGATGATTCACTAGCAGTTCCAGATTGATGCTTAACAGTCTGATCTGTGGTTTTAGTGCTAACAGCTTCAGATTTTGCACTAACAGCTTCAAAATTTGGCTTAGCAGTTTGATCTTTTGTATCAGCAGGTTGATCTGAGGATCTGTCCTTGACACACCATATTTGTTTAAAACTTGATTTAGGCTTTGCCAAAACTTGTTTTTGATGTGTGGACTGTTTTTTATTAACTTTTGAAAGCCTGTGATCAACTGTTTTCTTTGGAACTGATGTGGAAGGTTGCACCTTTGAAGCCTTTTTATGAGTAGGACTTGACTTTTTGTGAATCACAGTCTGTTTTGCAACAGTTGGTTTATAAAAACAGTCCTTGGCCAAGTGATTCTTCCTTCCACAGTGAAAACACCTTTTGACTATTTGAATTGGAGAGCCAGATTTTTCTGACAATTTCTGGTTCTTGTTCCTTTTATTTCCCCTTACCTGCTGTTGTTTGGGAAACTTTTGAACACCATGCTTTTGACATGTGCAGACTGGAACATTTTTACCTCTTTTATTATTCTTTGAAGAAGATGCAGTGTTATAGTTAGAATGTACAGAAACTTGTGGAGCTGCATTGCATACACTCATCTTCTCTTTTCCTTTCTTACTGGGAGCTTGGATCTCTATGGGTGCACTCATTGTTTTGTGGTCTTTCTCAACTACTATAAACTCACAGTCTCTCTTTTGAATCTGATCTTCTTTTGATTCAGGACTGTTATCAAGGATAGGATCTACAATAGTCGTAGACTCATCTAGTGGTTCATTGACAAGTCTATCAGCAACCTCACTCATTGGATGAATGTACTTGTTGTTGTATGGAGGTGGAGTAGCCCTGTATCCTATGCCTTCTTTGGGATTAACCTGAGATTTTACCCTATCTTTAAATTGGACTTCCATTAGGTGTTCCAGCTTTTGATTTGCCAACTTAAAGTTACCTAGATCTATGTTAACAGATTCTAGTTTCTTATTAGCCTCTAACACCTTTTGTTCAGTCTCTTCTACCTTTTTATTCAGAGATTCTATTTTCTTATTTAGCTCCTTTTTCTCCCACTCATGATATGTTCTATCATATCCCATTTGAATCTCATTATCCTTATAATCGTTGATATGTTTTTCAAGATCTTCTATGGCTTGCATGTATTCATATCTCCTTTCTTCCATCATAGCTAGGGTTTTGCACATGCTCTTATTATGATCTCTGTACTTCTTAACCATATTTTTGCATGATTGAGAGCAGAATTTAGAATTTACCTCAGATGGTAGTTCAGTGGAGGAGACATTTGATGTTTTTGCCATTAGAGCTTGATTCTGAAACTCTTCCTCTGTCTGATCACTCCAATCAAACACATTGTCTTCTTGGGAGACAAGTGCTGTTGATGATGATGTCTGATTGGGCTGTGAAGTCCTTGATGACTGTTGACCTTGAGATCAACATTCTCTAGCAAGGTGACCAAGTTTATGACATTTATAGCATTCAACTTTTGATTTATCAAAAGCTGGTTTGCCTTCTGTTCTGGCTTGAAAGTTGGTCCTTCCAGTTCTTTTAAGAAACTTTTTGGCCCTCATGGTCAGCATTGCATGTTGCCACTTTAAATCCATCTCTTCAAGATCATCTAGATGAATTTGTTCTAAATCTTCAGCATTTAGAGCAAATAGTCCATCATTAGCAACAAAAGCCTCATAGTGAGCTTCAGCAGAGTTGCCATCACCACCTGAAAAGGAATCACTGCTATTAGATTTATCAGAAGACAGAAGAGCAGTATTATGATTATAAGAAAAGGATTTCTTTTTAGCATCAATCTCAGTCTCAAACACTCTTAGACTGTTATACAGATCATCCAGTTCTATCTCATCAAGAGTGTCTTTTGTTCTCCATTGTGCAGCATAAACTGTCCATTCTTCTCCAAGAGATCTGAGAAACTTTCTGTTGACTTCATCTTGATCCAGATTGACTTTTGCACTTTCCAGTTCATTTATCAGTTTGTTGAACCTGTCAAAAATTTGAGTAAGGTTTTCATTCTTGCCACCAGAAAAGTTCTCATACTGCTGTTTCAAGAGATCCTTTTGATTTCTCTTGGTACTGGCATTACCAGCAAATCTTTTCTCTAAGGCATTCCAAAGAGAGTGAGCAGTATAAAACTTTTTGAACTGATGTTGATAAGCATTAGGAATGGCTATTTGTAAAAGTGTAAGAGCTTTCACTTCATTCATTCTAGCCTTCCTTTCAAGTTCAGTTTTTGGAGGAGTTTTGACTGGTTTTCCCTCATCATCAAGTTCTGGATCAACTACATGAGAAATTCAACAGCTTCCCATATGGCATAATCAATGAATTGGATATGCTGTTGAATCCTGAGTTTCCACATCTCAAACTCAGTGGGCTTGAGCATAGGCACTTTGAGTCCTTGCCCAGATCCACTGCTGCTATTTTCAAATTCCATTGTAAAAGATTAAAATTTTAAAAGAAAGTTTTCGACTTTGAAAAACAAAGAACGACCTGTGGCTCTGATACCACTTGTCAGGATCTAAAACTAAATAACCAAGACTAACTGATTTGAATTTATCAGAGTATAAATCAATAATCTTGCTTTGAATCAAAGTTTAATTAAGAAGTTTGCGGAATAACACTTAATTATTTTAACAAAAACTTTCAGAATCAATAATAAATAAACACAAGAAATAATCAAAACTGATTGTATTGCTGACTTCAATGATTACAATCACCTCTAATCTGTTTGATTAGACGAAGAACACAGAGTGTTCTTAGGGTTTTACAACCTTAGAGGCTTATGAAAACTTAATCAACAAAAGCAATTACAGAATCGAATATGCAGAAAACTCCTATACAATAGAAAGACCTATTCTATGTATTTATATTGCTTCTTGATATGTTTCCTTGACGAACTATGACTTCTCTGATAGTAGATATGCTGGAATCTTCGTGTAGATATCTTTTCCTGAAAATCAGCACTTTCTGTTTTTGATACTGTTGAGCAGCTTGAATCACTTGACAGCATGAACAGAGCAGCTCGAGTTGATTTACTCTGGCAGCTTGAACTTTTACACTGGCAGCTCGAGTTTCTTCAACTAGCAGCATGAACTTTGGATTTACATATAAACTCTACTAACAGTTTGAGAAGTCTAACTAACAGCTTGAATCTACTTAAACTATTTCCCAACAAAATATACTGGCTTGATTTGTCACATTTATTGCAGCTCAGAAGGAAAGATATTCATTTCAGTTTCTTATTCTAATTTCTTCTCTTTTCTTTTTTTTTTTCTTTATCTTTTTTGTTTTTTTTCTTCTTTTTTCTTTTTTTAATATAGCACTGAGTTTCTAAACATCAACTACATGCAATCTGTACCCAAAAAGAACTATCTTAACCACACTAGCATTGTCGCGGTACAACACTAGAAAAGTAAGGAAGAACACAAAAGCATAAAATTACATGACTCAAATGCTAACAAAACAAGGCATAATCATGAAGGCTCAAAGAGGATAAACTAACTAACAAACATATGATCCCAGATAAATCCCTAAAGCTCACTATTGAATCACTATCCCAATTCCGGTCAAACGAAAGACAAAAGGCTTATTTGGCTGATAGTGTAGGTTGTCACCGAAATGAAAGGCCAAGGCTCAAAAGGGGGGAATCTAAGGGAAATAATGCCGGTAAGGGTGTCATTGGGGAACGGATATCCTAATTGTGCCTTTATATAAGTGCAAGATTCTAAAACGATGTGATCTTGGGATGCATTTACCAAAAAAGTTCTACCATAATCCAGATAACACCGACAATATCACACCAAAAGAAATAATGAGCATTAAATATGAATGCTAGATAGGCTCAAATTCCCACGAAATGAATGTACATGTTGTTTGTGCTTAATCATGTAATTTCAGTCAAGAAGCATGACATGCACAACAAACATCTTGTTGCCACAAAAAATCTCGAAGTCACTTGATCAGTTTCGCATGCATAGAAAATAGAACAATACTACAAAAGTGTCCAACATGCAAAAATAGAGAATAAGTTTTAAAAATCGGCAAAATTTTAGACAAAAATGTCGTGACTTCTACTTAAGTGCATGCAAAGCTCCAAATCAACATTTCATACCCCCACCCCACACTTAAATCGGACAGTGTCCTCACTGTCATAATCAATCCCAATAGTATGGAAATGGAGATGAAAAAGGAACAAGAAATCTCCCCTGAATAGACGAACGCGGCTAGTTGGATCTGAACGAATGCTAGTGAACATCTCTACCACGGTCCTACCTCTAGATAAGCACATCATAACCAACAACAACCAATGAGTTATAAAAAGGAAAATTGAAGATATGTAAAGATGATTATAAAACTAAAAAAATGACTAATATCAAAATAATAATAAAAGAAGTTAAAAATAGGAAAAAAAATAATAGTAATAAAATAAAAATTCAGTGTAACCCCAAGATGACCATCGAAAATCACAACCCAATTGACCTTGAGCGTATAATAATGAGCAAGACGAACCAGCCGAAGAGAATCAGATAATAAGACACAATTCAGTCAACTAATGTGTAGCATAAATGAGCAAACAATACCACAAATCTCTCTCTTGGACTTACAAGCCAACACATTAATTGCAAGCCAACTAACTCCGGCTCACTTCCAACCCCAACCAACGATACTCAATTGATCAGTACTAGGACATGCACAATAGCAAGGTAGAGTGGTATATGCTGACGAATGAACCCCAATACTAGAGGCCATAGGCTAAACAATGAATGACCAGCAAAGTAACAGACACATAGGAACCAAAACCATAAAGGCAGAATTAAATTAACACTGCAAATGCATGCCTTAACAGATGATGCAAAATATAGCCAAACTCTGATCTGAACCTGTGAGTGTCAAGGGAGAAATTAACAAGAACCGCCAATCGCATAATCCAAATTCGAAGCTAATGAGAATACATGCATCACGAAAGAATAGTAACTAGATGCACAGATATGCATGAACCCTAGTTGCCACAAATAACTATCACCCATGCCAAACAGATGAGAAAGAATACTCAGGTTACAGCTCAACAATATTAACAAATAAGAGCCTCACCATTAGTATAATTAAAGTGGAACACAATTAAGCAAACTAAACGAGTAAATCTTTTACCGGGTTTATGATGATCCAATGCAAGCCAAGAAATCTCAATCACTAAACTTCAAACTTCGCATAGAATTCCATTTGAAACAAAGTGAATTTACTGAGAAACTCCAAAGAAAAACATAAACCACCTAACTCAACTAAACAAGCTATAAAATAGAGAGGGACTCAAGAACAGTCCCCTCAAACTCATTAATACCTGAATGAAACTATCTAAACAAGTAGAGAACTCAAAAATAAGAACCCTAACACCTAAGTAACTAGAGAGGGAATCAATTAAAAAAACGTGACTTTGTGTGCATGTGACCAGCCCCAATCAAGAACCCTAAAACTTGCCAAAATCGAAAATGGAGATGACAAGGGAAACAAATAAACCTGGATTGAAGAAACCAAAGGAGAAATCGAGAAGAAACTGGCTAAAATCTAAAGAATTTGTGGTTGAGAAGAAGGGCACAGAAGCCTGATGCTTGCTTGCAGAAGTATGTAACCTAAAATTGGCGCTGAAAGGGTGATTTATATGAATCAGATCACGCACCTGCGTGGGACTATGTCCCGCTACGCCACTGTGTGGGATGTGTCACGCCCCTGCGTGGGCTGTTGTTACAAACTCAGAGAACGGGTGCATGGAAGAGGGGGTTCTGAAAGTTGCGTGGATACTCTTAAGCGGCTGCGTGAGTGGTACAGAAAGAATGTAGGGCGACTGGTCAGTCCAATGAAAGCATAGGCGGGGGTAACACTTAAACGGGTGTGTGGTTGCTTGTACGCCGGTGGGTGGTAGCTTGTACGCCAGTGCGTGGGTGCTCTCAGTGGAGGCGTGGAAAAAGGATTCATGTAGGTGCGTTTGTACCCCTACGCGGGTGCGTGGGAGGATCAACCAGGAGCAACAATTACCAGCAACCATTTAATAAGTGCAGATGAGTTTCAAAGTCACTTGACATGTAAAAATCAGCTTAAATACACTATGTGAACTAAACTAAGGATTGTGCAATTAGTTCTTTAATGCATCAAACACCTCACCCCACACTTGACTCGAAACTTATGGACTCAATCATGTAACTCACAATGAAAAAGAAACCAAAACAAGCATTAAACTATAGAAAGCATTTTAAGATCACTCAAGACAAATTAGCAAAAATCACACATAAAAGCACACTAAAACATGCAAATGATAACACTAAATATAAGAGCGAAATCACACAAAATAGCACACAGAAACCACACAAATAAGCACACAGAAATGAAGTATATTACAATTCTAAGATGACACTAAAATATTAAACAAGTATACAAGAGTGCCTTAAGTTATGACTGACGCTTCTAAACATCGCACTCAACATTAGAATTTCATGTAAAACGATGCAAGAACACTTATTTAAGCAAATGATATACGAAGCTAAAATGCAAAACCTTGAAAATCAAGGTTTCAACAGTTTGACTTTCAAAAAGTCAAACTAGAGCTTCAAAATTATTAAGCTGGGCAGCGGAAAACCTTAAACATCGAAACTAAAAGTCATTTGACTCAAGAACAATATAAAGGCGAGTTATTCAAGCTAAACATAAAGGAAAACAAGCGTACTAAAGCAAGTAATTATAATGCAAAATAACTTTAATTTGACTTAAAAAGTCAAAACCATGAACTAGAAATTAGAACAAACAAACATGCTTTCAAAACAAGACCACTAGCATCAATCATGCAATCCTAAGACACATACTCAATGCACGGGCTACTTATTAAAGCATATAACTATAAAAATTTAAATTAACAACTCAACACATCGAGCAAAACAAACTAAACATAAAATGAAAACTTAATATGCAAATGAAAGTATCTACGGTTGCCTCCCGAAAGCGCTTGTTTTGACGAGTCTCTAGCTTGACTCGTCCACACGACCCTTAGATTGATAAAAACATACCTAGGAAACGAGCTCACAAACCTTTCATACCCACTAAAGCAATGTACTCACAAATCAGATCCTCAAGATCAAAATTAAACTTCGGAAACTGACAAATTGGTTTCTCTTTGATCTTTTCTACCTTCTTCTTCCGCTGTCTTAGCTTCTTTGACTTCCCTTTGTTCTTGATTGACCATGAAGGTAACTGTCCATCACAAACAATAACAGAATCAGATTCAAAAATTTAAACTTATCATGATCAATATGAGGAGTAGATAGTGATGGTGCTTGAAACAAAACAAAAATATCCTCATCAGTTGGGATATCATTCTCATCAATGTGCATATGCTAATCTACTTCAAGCAAGCAAGCAATCTCCCGCAAGTCTCTATCAGCATCAAACTCCTTTGTAGCAAGAACAACCTGCATATGATTTAATCCAACACATGGCGTATAAGTAGATATGGAGAAAAGTGACTCAAAAAGAAATGGATATAACGGATTAGCTTTCGCCATAGGAAATGTGATCTCCTCATCTCTCACTTTAGTAGAAAACTGCATATACAGGTAATCTATCAATGCTCTAGCAGATGTAAGAAATGGTCTACCCAGAATAAAAGGATTGCCTCTCGAGCTATCCATGTCTAGCACCACTAAATCAACAACAAACTCAAATCTATCAACCTTAAATCTAACTCCGTCACAAATCCATACAGGCTGTCTCAAGGAGCTGTTGGCTAGCTGCACTGCTACCAAAGAAGGCTTAAGAGGTCCCAAATCAAGCTATTGGAAAATATCTTGAGCAATAGCATTAATGCTAGAGCCTAGATCGGCTAAAGCGTTGCTGAATACAGCCCCCTTTACAGAACATGGGATAGTGAAAATACCAGGGTCGGCCTTACCTTGGACGTATAAGGGAGGAGGGACATATGCGGTACTTCCAGAAGCTTTCAGACGCATCTCGTCCATTAAAGCCTCCAGTTTCTTCGTCAATGAGGTAGAAGAGGAAGAAGTAGAAGAAGGAACATCCTCGGGGTGCTCATCATCATGCATATTAATGGAATTGACTTGAGCCGGACCCTTGTCTTTCAGATTACCTCTTGGATTGGGCTCAGTGTTGCTAGGAAGTTCAATAGCATTTCTAACACTCCTCGATTGTGCTAGTTGTCCCACTTGTGGTTCAAGGGTCTGAATAGCAGCCTGCTGATTTCTAGACAATGCCTCTTGATTTGCAATAAACTTCATCATCATCTCCTCGAGGTTTGGCTTTGCAGGTTGCACGGGCTGAGACTGATGATCTTGATTAGGGAAGTGGGCATTATGGAACTGATTTGGATTAGACTTAAACTGAGAGAAATAAAAAGATTGTCCCTGATGATATCCCTGGACATACCCTTGGTGAGGGTTAAACGAGGGACTCTGCATCACGTGAGGAGGAGGATGAGCAAAACCAGGAGGTGGTTGGTTCTGAACTCGATAAAAATTCTGAGTAGGTTGGGAATATCTAGCCATGCCTCCACCATAATCTCCTGACGAGTAATATACCTGCTCTAGATTTGGGTAAACAAACTAGCTTGGCACTCATAGCTGGATTGTGGTCCACCATAGTGCTCACACCCTTACTGTACTGCGTGTACACCAACTATAGATGACTATAGCTGACTAGTTTGTGTGAGAAGATCAATTTTAGCTATGAGGGCAGCTATAACAGCGGCTTGCTTTGAATCAGAATCTCCCCACCCAAAATATTCACTCGGTATCTGAGTTTGGCTTAAAACCAGGTCATCGATTATGTCAAAAGCCTCTTCAGGTGTCCTCTTATACACTGACCCATTACAAGCTGAGTAAATTAGAGAGTGATACATTGGGTGATTAATTGTCATGTTATGATTCTGGCATTTCATGATGGACTCCTTATATCTCTCCCATGCATCATACAAAGACTCATCAGGTTTCTGCTTAAATGAGAGAATGTCACTCATAAACTTTGTAGTCCGAGAAACTTGGATTCCATATCATCCCAAGAACGAATGTAGTTTGAGGGAAGGGACTCATACAACATCATGGCACATCCTGATGGACTCCTTACCTCCCTCGGAACATGATTCGCTTTATACCCACCGCATGCTTTCCTGAATTTCTTCAGGTGGGAATACGGGTCCTCAAAAGATTGACTGCAGAATTGCGCGTTATTCTTAACTAAAGCGATAAGACTCGACTTTAGCTCAAAGTTAACAGCATCAAATCCAGGAATAACTATCGCACCTTTCGAGTCATCGATGACCGTTGTCCTCCGGTCTCCTATTGTGAAAGATGAATACTCAAAAGAAGACGAGGAATTAGAAGATGAAGACCGTGAAGGAGTAGAAATCGAGGGTAACTGACACAAATGTCTACGTCACCTTCCTCCACCGGATGAGGAACAGTTTGTCGGTAGAATCAAATAAACTAGAGAGTCCCTCAACAAAAGGGTGTGACTGTTCATGAAGACGGCTACGGAATCCTCGCTCAGGTTCGGAGTATGGGCTAACGAGATTAAGATTACAATGACTCATACACCGAACACCCTTCAAAGAAACACGAAAATAGAAAGAAAATTTAACTTTTCAGGGGGATTGCCCCTCAAAAGGATCAACTAAACTACAGTTTGTCAGTAGAATCAAATAAATCTAACACCGTTCCCCGACAACGGAGCCAAAAACTTGATGCGTGCAAAACACACCTCAGTTTTTAAATGTCTAAATGAACCCACAATATAAATTTCACAACTTGCAGTGTACCAATCGTGTGCAATATAGCTTTAAAAAATCACCCAGGATTTATCGAACTCAGGTAACGGAATAAAGAATGGAGACTCCAATACCTACAACCTAAACCAATATTTAGCTAAAACACACCTCAAGTTTTAAAAGTGAACCCAAATGATAAATTACACAACTGGCAGTGTATCAATTATGTGCAATATAGCTTTAAGAATTACCCAGGATTTATCGAACTCTGGGAACAGAATAAAGAATGGAGACTCCAATACTACAACCAAAACGAATGTTTAGCTATTTCAGACACTTTGAGGAAATTATCAACTAGAGACAATAATTAAAATTAATTAACAGCATAACTAAAGCAAAATACGTACGTAACCCAAGATTAATAAGTTAAACTAAATTTTTTTTGGCTTTTTTGAAATAATTAAAAACTAATTCTAGCAAACACGAATTAAACTAAATAACTAAAGCAAGCAACTAACGACCACTAAATTATCCGAACCAAGCTAAATTATAAAGTGTGAAGATTTGGTTAGGCGTTTAATAATGACCCAGATTGAATCATGTTGACGACGAGTCTTGGGTAGCTTGGTAATGAAGTCCATAGTAATATGGTCCAACTTCCATTATGGATTAGAAAGAGGTTGCGTACTTCCATAGGGTTGTTGACGCTCACCTTTAACTAATTTGCAAATTCTCCACCTTTCTGCACTAGAAATCAGCTTTCAAATCATTATACATTTTTGTGCTTCCACGGTGAATTGAGACATTTTTTTGATGAGCTTCTTCTAGAATTTCTTCATCCATACCTCCGAACATAGGAACCCATATTCTTCCATACACACCCTTCAACCCAGTTCCATCATCTTGCATTATCGGTAGCAGAATTCTGACATTTTCCTCTTTAACATTCTCCCCTTTAACGCATGCAATTGAGCAGCCCTTACTTTATCAATTATGATCGAAGTCAGCATTGTAGAAGTTAAGGCAGAACAATAAGCTTTGCAGTAATCCTTTCTACTAAAGGCATCAGAATCCACATTGGCTTTTCCCAGATGGTATAGGATTTCACAATCATAATCCTTAATTACTTCAATGAACCTGCGTTGCCTCATATTCAAGTCCTTCTGACTGAATATATACTTTAAGCTTTTATGGTCAGTGTAGGGCTGACATTTGGTCCCATACAAATGTCTCTAGAGTTTTAGAGCAAATGTCACAGCAGTTAACTCCAAGTCGTGAGTGGAGTAATCTTTTTCATGTGTCTTGAGTTGTCTAGAAGCATATGCTAAGACATTTCCTTGTTGCATCAAAACTGCTCCTAATCCCATGCCTGAAGCATCTATATAGACCATGAAATCTGCATTTCCTTTAGGAAGGGCCACCACTTGCGCTTCGCTTAGAAGTTTCTTCAAGGTTTCAAAACTCGTGTGTTGTTCCTCTTCCGAAATGAAAGTTGCGTTCGAGTAAGCTTGGTAAGCGGAACAACTATTTTGGAAAAGTCCTTGATGAGTCGGCGGTAGTAACCAGCCAATCCCAAGAAACTACGAATTTCTGAGGCGTTGCGTGGTGATTCCCAATTCTGGATAGTCTTAATATTTGCTGGATCACCGGCAATACCAGCACCAGATATCATAAGCCCTAAAAATTGGATCTGAATGAAATGTTGAGGGAAGGAAGTCAACAAAAGTTTACAATTGAGCTTAAGAATTAAGGAATAACTTTGTTTCGAATGTTAAGACGTACCTGCGTCAACCAGGATTCACATTTTGAGAATTTGGCATAAAGTCCCTCCTTTCGCAGCAACTCTAGCAATTCTCTTAGATGTGTTGCATGATCTGCCTTGGTCTTTGAATAAATAAGGATGTCATTGATAAAAACAATGACAGATTTGTCAAGCATTAGCCAGAAAACTCTATTCATGAGATCTATGAATGCAGCCGGCACATTTATAAGACCAAATGGCGTCACTAGAAACTCGTAGTGTCCGTAACGATATCTGAAAGTCGTTTTAGGAATACCATCCTTGTGAACTTTGAGTCGATGATACCCCAATTGGAGATCAATCTTCGAGAAATAATTGGCGCCTTTTGACTGGTCGAAGAGATAATGAATGCACATACGCAATGTGCCATCCGTCTTTTTGATAAATGAAACTGGAGTGCCCCAAGGAGACGAACTTGGGCGTATGAATCCATTATCAAAGCAATTCTTGCAATTGCTTCATCATTTCCTGCATTTCAGCAGGAGCTAAGCGATAAGGTTCTTTTGCTATGGGAGCAGCTCCAGGAATAAGATCGATGCAGAATTCCACCTGACGGTCTGGTGGCAATCCCGAGATATCTTCTGGAAAGACATCTGGAAATTCTGAGACAATGGGAACAGTAGAAACAATTTTGTTTTCAGCCTTTGCATCTACAGTGTAGGCCAGATAGGCAGAACAACCCTTAGCAACGTGCTTTCGGGCTCTAGCAATAGAAATAAGGCATAGATCTCCTTTTTGCCTTTCACCATAAATACATATCTCACGACCCTTGTGGGTAGTGATCTTGATCATCCTCTTCTTACATACTATCTGAGCTTCATTATGGACAAGCCAATCCATCCCCATAATTACATCAAACCACCCAAAATCCATTGGAATCAAGTCTAAGTTAAAGGCTACATCTTCTATCAGTAGTGTACAATTACTATATACTCTATCAGCTTTAACTAACATGTTGCTAGAAGTTTCGATAACAATTACAAATTTCTAATTTGACACAGGCATGCTAAGCTATCATGCAAATGAAGTAGAGACAAAGGAACGGTTTGCTCCCGAATCAAACAGAATACGAGCAGGAATGGAAATTAGTAAGAACGTACCAGTGACCACCTCAGGGTCATCCTTTGCTTCTTTAGCAGTAATTTGAAACCCCCTTCTTGGAGCCCTCGAGGTTTGTTCCGTTCGAGTGGTGGAAGCTCCAGAAGACCTTGTGGTCGATTATTGAGTATTTTGAGATTGTCGGGGTTTTCGGCATTCTCTTGCAAGATGGCCAATTTTATGGCAGTTGTAGCACGGCTCAGCCTTCTTGGGACAATTCTCCCAATGATGTTGTTTCTGTCAACAGTAGTAACAATACATTACCTGGGTTTTGCATTCCCCAGAGTGAGTCTTTCGGCATCACCGAGAATCTCTTGATTCAGTATTGGCCAAAAAGGCCCTTCCTTTCCTTCATTAGGATGATGGTTGATTTGTTTGACGTGAGGATCGAGATGTTCCAGAGTTCCCAGATTCTCGTTGCCTTTTGGGCGGTGACGGTTGAGTTGGACCTGTAGCAGTTGATCTCATGACATATACAGAAAGCAGTAAAATCTGCTCCACATTATGAGCGGCCTCCAATAATCCAGCAAACGTTGTATATAGAACACTACTCATGGTTCCGTGAATCTCCCAGTCTAGGTCAGCTTCGAACCGGTACATCCTTCTCTCCTTGGTGTCAATCTGATGGGGTGCAAACAGACTCAAGCGGGTGAACTCAACAGCATACTGAGGAACTGTTTTTGTTCCCTGAGTGAGTCCTAAAAATTTCACCTCCAGACGGCGCTTCTCGTCAGCAGGACAGTATGGCTATGAAAATACTTCCTTGAACTTGGTCCAAGACATGTGAGACAATACCGCCATCATCATCACATTAACCATTTCATCCCACCACATAACGGCATCCTTTGTGAATATTGGAGTGGCATATCGAACCATATCCTTCTCAGCACATTCACTGATTTGGAAGGTTCTCTCAGTGGCAGTAGTCCACTCCAGTGTCATAACCGCATCTCTAATTCCATCAAACAATAAAGTCTCACTACTTTTGAATTCCTTGAATATGCAGCCCTTTGCTTTACTAGGAAGAACAAGAGTCTTCCTGCCTGTCATCTCGTTCACTATGTTGGTGTTCTTTATCTTTCCTTTTATCGGCCTTGCGCTTAGCCTCGGCCTCATCACTAGCCCTAACCTAATCAGCGAATGATTGAGCTTGCTCAGCCATTCTCTTAGCTTGGAGCTCATTGTTTTGTTCCATTAGGCTTTACACGATTTGAAACATTTGTTGAGGAGTCATATCATTTCCATACATGTTCTGAAATATAACAAATACTATTAAGAACATTTATCTCTAGTCCTATATGTTCACAATTACCCTTTATTCTTTCCCATTGTTCATGTCAATCCTATCTTAGTTCAGATCATTTCCTAGGAGTCCATTTTGATATCATAACCTATGTTTTAGTCCAAGTCCTCGCGGACACTTGAGACCTCAAACTAATGCTCTAATACCAAACTGAACATCCTCCATTGTAGTGATATAAGATAAACTCCAGGATCAACATCCAAACCCAATATTAACATATAATTAAAGTTTCAAAAATAGAACGAGTCATTATTACATCAACACTAAAGAATAAGAAGTTTATCAGTCGACGGAGTCCAGATCTAACTATTACAACATCATTGTTCATATTTAACATCACTGATACCCAGCCCCAAAGCTACATTGTCTTCAGTTTACCAAGTAGCCTCTAAAAGATCACCGAAAAAGCTAAGTAAAAACCTATGTAGAAGGCCCAGCAACTTCTTTTCCATTGCCTAAAAACATTTGAGTTCAACAATAAGCTATGGCTTAGTGTGATAACATATTACATATTCAACATATATTTCTTTAAAAATCAAAAGTGAATACAGGCAATGCTTGCCCCTTCGTGCGGAGGGCACGAATAACAAGTTTTCATCATGCATAAAACGCATGGATTGGCAGTTCTAATATCGATCGAGGATGTACAAACTGGCTGGAATGAGTATATAGTATGATCCGTCCCCGATAGTGGCCTGCTGTCTACCTCAGCCCAGGTCACATCGAATTATGAGATTATCATCATGCCGGATCATGTACAAAAACATGCACTTTCAAGTGAAAGCGGGCTACATGTTTATAACATGTCAAGTAGGAGTGTGCATCAATAACACTAAATCATATAAGAGTGTCATCTAATATGTTATGAGCAACAAGAACATGCCAACAAATATGAATGTAAAGACAATAAATGCTTGAATAGTAATCTATCACTCACAGTGGTTTTTACTTAGCAAGGATGCCCTGGAAGGATACCACAGGGTCTTACACAATACAAGTAGGCTTTACCACGATTTATAAATCAATGTGTGTTAGTTAACACCACAAAGATCCTGTTAGCTCAATGTGTTAGAACATCAATATCAATATTTTTTTAATTCATAAAACTTAACTTTAAATTTTAGTTAAATGATCCGAAGTTCGGATAGACCTGAAATTCAGATGGCCCGAGATTCCATCCTTAGAATTTTTTTTATTTTGTACCAATCCACCCAAAATTCGGATGCTAGCTTAAACAGAAATTCAGATGCTTTAATATCTGAAATTCGTGTCCTGGCTTATGATTCTTCAAGTTTTAGTGACACCCTTGCCACATTAACCATCATTACATTACCCAGGATTAAACACCACGCATAATACATTAATGATCTGAAAACGCATAGTATATTATAGGAAACTGAAAATACAATATTAAAATAAAAGTCAAACACCCTACGGTGCTTCAAGGTTCCAGTCTAGGTCTACATACTCAAAGTTTATTACAAGCCAAACAAAGAATTTTCATTAAAATCTCCATTGTTTATTCATTTACCAATTGAGCAGTAGAAAATTTTCCAAGACTTCAAAATATGACATAACTTGAAAGTCCAACAGCGAATTTTCCTTTGCCTGAAAAATATAAGCAACTGAGGGGTGAACAAAACTTAGTGAGTACATAGATTATACGTTCTACAGATATTTATGCAGCATACATGAGTAACACCAGCAACAAATGTCATATACTCTCTTCGTACACGAAGTACGGAAGCGAGCCACAGATCCATCGTGCCAATGCACGGAATCACATATTCATTTGAGGTGAAATCACCGTCGAGGATGCTACACCTGCCCATCGAAACCTTGGAGGGATCAGCTCCAGGTCATATAGCCTCGGTAGCATCGATTTAACAGTTATGGCTCGCAATCACATCAGAAGATGCACAATAAAGAATATGGACATGCAACAAGCAACAATGTACATCAACATAAACGCAAGTTAGTAGAGTGCTAAACAAAGTTAAACAACATGCCTCAATGAACAACAACTAACATAAAATAAATGTGGACGTACATAATCCTAAATACTCACAGTGGGTGCGTTAGTTAACTTCAATTTACTATTATTTCTCTTCGTAATTTCAACCGGAATCACAAAGTACCCCACTATGTGTTGAACAACACCAGAAAGGACATGTTACATTTCCATAGGAAATATATCATCAATGCATGTTCATTAATAGATTTCATCAATTCTCACAGATTAAAGTGTTAAATCTTCAGAATTGCCATCCGAAATTTTATTAAAAACCCCAAGGTTCGTATTGTTAACAAATACAAGGAATCCATCATTAAATACCTTAATATAATGCCAAAGATATCAAAAAAGTTTGATTATAAAACCAGAAATTCAGGTCCCTCAAAACATATCCGACTTTCGTATAAACTGGGGTCGACCCGCCCAGTCGAGGTCTGAATTTTGGACCCATCCGAGTTCGAGTCCCATTCGAAGTCGGGTCCTATCCGAGTTCGGGTCTCTACACGTAGAACTGCTGTCGCAACTACGGGTTTTTGCTTAAAACTTTGCTAAACTCAATTCTAATTACATGCAATTCATGCAATTGATATATTATCATATATTGTGTTTTTGTAGTCCATTTTCCTTATCAATGACATTCAGATTCGTCCAGGTTGAACCAAAAATGAGAAAATTTCTCAAGAACACAAAAACTCTTAAAATATCAACTTTTCATACCTTTCTGGATGAACCAGTGGGCAATTTTTTTCCCAAAGATTCTATGAACTTCAATTGATGTTTTCCCACTTGAATAACATACATGCAACCACAAATTTAGCAGATTAAAATCCGATTTTTCATCTTCAACTCTCCAAAATAAATCCCCAAATGTAGAAATTAATTTCTTACCTTAATTCCACTTGATTCTTGATAATTATTAGCTTAATCACGAATTTTCTTCCACTAATTCGAATTCTAGTAGAGATGTGAGAGTATTTGTGTGTGTGTTTTGAAGGTGAAGATATGAAATGAGCGAAATGAAAGACTTCAAAAGTCTTTTATTATTCTTTTTCGGCTTTTGACACAATTAGTCCCTTCACTTATCTGATTTCCTTAAATAAAGTTTCCATCTTTATTTTATCACCAGTAACATTTATATTTCATCATACATAATTAATAAATTGAAATTCTAAATTTCTTAATTACTTAACATAGCAACCAACTTTTCAAATTTCCAAATACATAATTTTCGTAGATAATCAAAGTTGATTACATTAAAATCAAAATTTAAGCTAAATATCCTTGATTATAATAATTTAATCCTAGGATGTTACAGCATGGGCTCCACCACGCTTGAACTTCGTCCTCGAAGTTACTTGGCTTCAAATAGTTGCGGGAACTTCTTCAACATGTCGGTCTTTGCTTCCCACATATGGTTTGCTCCTTTTTGATGTTTCCAACGTACCAACACAATTTCAATCTTTTATTTCTTAGCTTCTTGTCTTTAGAATCCTACACACATTCAGGCTCTTCCACATATCGGAGCCTTTTATCAATCTGCATTTTTGTATGGTCGGCCCAATCCTCGTTTCCTATTGTGAAGGACTTCCTAAGGTTTCCCACATGAAACATCGGGTGTATGCCCGACATCTCCTTATGCAATTCCAAACGATACCATTGATTCCTGAGTTTTTTTGTTTCTCTGAACGAGCCTACAAACCTTGGTGTCAGCTTTCCTCTTTTAACAAAACGAGTAACACCTCTCATAGGTGATACTTTCAGATACACCCAATCATCAACTTCAAAATTGATAGGTTTGTTCCCCCTATCGTGATAACTATTCTGTCGATCTTAGGCCGCTTTCATACTCTGTGGAACCAATTGTATCTTCTCATTTGTTCCTTGTAACAATGCCGACCCATCAATCAGAGTTTCTCCCATCTCTCTCCAACATGTAGGTGTTCTACATCTTCTTCCATATAATGCCTCAAACGACGCTTTCTTAATAGTTGTATGGTAACTGTTATTGTAAGAGAACTCTTCAACAGTAAATGATCATACTAATTACCACCAAGATCCAAAATGCAGGACTGCATCATATCTTCTATTTTAAGGATGGTCTTTCACTTTGGTCATCAGTTTGCGGACGGTAGGCCGTACTTTTAGCGATTCTCGTGCCTAACCCTTCTTTAAAGGCAGACCAAAATTTGGATGTAAAATGACTATCTCGATCCGATACAATGGACTTTGGGACTCTATGTCTAGTGATAATCTCATTCATATAAATTTGTGTCAACCTTTCCAATGAATAACTTTCTCTCATAGGAATGAAACGTGCAGACTTTGTCAATCTATCAACAATCATCCATACTGCATTGTGAAGACGTCTTGTCTTCGGTAACTTAGTGACAAAGTCCATGGTAATATGTTCCCACTTCCATTCAGGAATGGGAATTGTTTGCAAACTGGCATAAGGTTGTTGATGTTCGGATTTCACAAGTCGACATGTTCTGCATCTTTCAACATACTTACCAATGCCCTTCTTCAATCCAGGCCACCAAAAGTCAGCTTTCGATTCGTTGTACATCTTTGTGCTCCCAGGATGTACAGAAAACTTCAGCTGATGTGCTTCTTTGATAATTACTTTTCTTATAGCCCCAAACTTTGGCACCCATATTCTCCCATAAGCACCTTTCAGACCAGACTCACTTGTTTCCATAATCTTATTCAGTAATCTTATATCCTCGGCACCAACACTTTCTTCCTCTAAAGCTTCCACTTGAGCGGCTTTTACATCGTCAATAATTATGGAGGTCAACATTGTAGAAGACATCATGTAGCAACAATCTTTAGAATATGCTTTACGACTTAAAGCATCGGCTACAACGTTAGCCTTACCCGGATGATAGAGTATTTCACAATCGTAGTCCTTAATCAATTCCATAGACCTACGTTGTCTCAGGTTAAGTTCTTTCTGGCTGAAAATGTACTTCTAACTCTTATGATCCGTATAAAGTTGACATTTAATTCCATACAGGTAATGTCTCCATAATTTCAAAGCAAACGTGACAACCGTTAACTCCTGATGGTGAGTCGAATAATCTTTCTCGTGCTGCTTCAACTGTCTGGAGGCATAAGCAATGACTTTTCCGCCAGCATCAATATAACACCCAATCCCAATCTCGACGCATCCGTATAAACCACAAAGTCCTCATCACCCTCTGGTAAGGCAAGTATTGGTGCTTCACTTAAAGTTTTCTTCAATACTTCAAACGCATCTCGTTGCTCGGCTTCCCACACAAACGGCACATTCTTTTTCGTTAGAGCAGTCAAAGGAACTGCAATCTTTGATAAATCCTTTATAAACCTCCGATAATAACCCACCAAGCCTAGAAAACTTCTTATTTCTATAGCAAAACGAGGCGGTTCCCAATTCTTTGTCGCTTCTACCATAGCTGGATCCACCGAGATTCCAGCTCTAGAGATTACGTCTCCCAAAAATTGAATTTTTTGCAACCAAAACTCACACTTTGAGAATTTTGTTATCTATGAATACAATCACTGATTTGTCCAATATCGGTCTACAAACCCTGTCCATAAGTTCCATAAAGACAGTCGGGGCATTGGTTAACCCAAATGGCATAACGAGACACTTGTAATGCCCATAACGAGTCCTAAAAGATGTTTTCGGCACGTCTTCCTCTCGCACTTTCAACTAATGGTATCCTGGTCATTGATCAATCTTAGAAAAGAAACTAGCCCCATGAAATTGATCAAACAAGTCGTCAATTCTCGACATCGCATACTTAATCTTTATGGTTAACTTGTTCAGCTCACGGTAATCAATGCACAATTTCATTGTGTCATCCTTCTTTTTCACAAACAATATTGGGGCTCCCCATGGCGAAGAACTCGGTCGCAAAAAGCCCTTATCCAACAACTCTTGAAGTTGTTTAATCATCTCTTGCATTTTGGTAGGAGCAAGGCGGTACGGAGAACGAGCTATCAGGGCAGCTCCAGGGATCAAGTCAATTCGAAACTCCTCTTGTCTTTCAGGTGGCACACCAGACAAGTCTTCCAGAAACACATCAGCCGCAGTTTTTTTTTTCCGCTTTGGCATCAATAGCATATGCCAAATAAAACTCGCAACCCTTAGGAACCAGATTTCCAATCTTAGCAATCGTCAACAGACACAGATCCCGACTTCTCCTATCCCCGTATATGCAGATCTCTCGCCCCTCCGGAGTAGTTATCTTTATAAATCTTTTCTTACAAACTTTGTGAGCTTCATTTTCGATCAGCCAGTCCATTCCAACAATTATATAAAACTCACTGAACTCTATCGGTATTAACACAAGATTGAAGACTACATCTTTAATCACTAGAGTACAATTACGATATACGTGATCTACTTTGACTAAAGTATTACTAGCAGTTTCAATGTCAACTACAGCAGATAACTTAGACAGATGCATTGCAAGTTGTTAAGCAACAATAGTACACATAAACAACCGATTGGCACCAGAATCAAATAGTACTCGTGCATGCATATCTATACTACTAATAAAACATTTAGCTTTTTACAAGATACAAAGCACAAGGTACAACCAGGTAATGCACATTCTTGAAAATTAAGACTTACAAGTATTTTGAAGCATAATGTACAAATTTTATTGCATACAAAATTTGAACTCAGTTTTGAAATGTTGAGAACCGTGTGCAGGCATTGGAAAGGTAACCTGACTCTTCCTTTTCTTCTGCAAGAACATGACCCTTGACGTTGCTGAAGTGTGTCACTCATTTCAGTTCCTAATAAGGTGCGTGAGAATCACATTCATTCATCTGCCTCTTGATCTCTAATCACTCTTCTATCTCAACAAAATTTGCCACTAAAAAAGCTTTTTTTTCCATGTAGAAAGCGGCAACTGGATTTTCGGGTCTTGTTCACAAAATTTTTGTTTTAAGATCTTGTTCATGAAAGGGTTTTGAAGGTAATCAAATAGTTTTCTAATCTTTTTAAGGTTTCTTCTTCTCGATCTTGTTCATGATTCACCGTTGTATTCAAGGGTTTTTGTAGTGGGTTCTCAACCTTGTTCTTGATTCACCGTTGGTTTTCGGATCTACCACAACACACTAAGCGAATCGAGAAAATGGTATGATGTGTACCACAACACAAGAGTTTTCGAGTCTACCACAACGCAAGAGTTGCAGGAGACTATCAAGAAAACGGTATGATGTGTATTTAATGGTTTGCCTTGCAATTTCTTTTTCCTTTTTTTCTGCTGAAAATCCTGCATTTGGAGTTGTTTCATTGAAAATCAAGCAAACAGAATACGTGTATAGGTTGCTTATCAGGCTTGTTTTTCTTACACTAAGCGAGTTGATGAAAGTGGTTCCCACTCAGATGTAGAGATCGACAATGTATGTTTGTGACAAACTACTTTGCTCATTTCCTGTTTCTTCAGGACTGAACGAAATAATCCGAAGTTTTCTAACCCTAAACAGTTATACCTAACGAAAAAAATAATTTCTAATTAGTAAATACAGAACTGGAAGGAAATTTAGAGATTGAGAAGAAATACATCAGGGAATAATTATTCTGATGTTTAAATCGTGATGCTTCAATAGTGTAATGCAATTTAGCAGTACATATTAGCATTACGTGACATTGGAACACTGCTTAGCTTTCTCTTTTCACAGTTTGTTGAACTAACCTAAATGTACTTGAGCCTCCACCAGAAATGTGTGTGATTTCAGAATTTTGACCTTTTTGGCAGGTGAAATTCAGGCTAATAATTTTTTGGTCTTTCGTAGGATAAATTATATCTGCAAAATTTTAAGGAGTCTAATGCGGATGGTTTACGCTGTAAGCTCTCTCTTTCTCTCTCTCTCTCTCTCTCTCTCTCTCTCTCACACAGTGTTGAGTAAATTAGTAAGTGTTGGGAGTTTGATCAAAAACAGAAACAAATGTGCAGGAAATTTTTTTTAGAATCGAAAGCAAACAGTTGATATTCTTGAAGCCTTAATTACCAAAACAAAAATTGAAAGCTCTCTACAAAATTGAATTATGTGGACCACATTTTTCTGGTTTTTCTTAACAGCAACCATTTTCTTCTGTTATTACTAATGGAAATCTCTAACTACCAACCAAAGGGCAATATTAACTACTACGTGAAACTACAAACTTATCTTTCTAATTGTTGGATTCAAATCATTATTTAACAGAAACATATGAATTTGACTAACAGCACATATGCATTTCAGCAGACTTGTTGAGTTCTTCTCTTTGTGTTGTAAGCAATTTGAAGGGAAGGCATTTGTTTCATACCGCTAAATGAAATATGCCTATCAATTTGCATTGACTACTTATTTGCTGCACATCTTGCAGGGGACTTTGTTTGTGGTCATAAGTTACACGTGTGTGTGAAATTTTGAATGGCTGGTATATTTGTTTAAATCAAGTCAGTATCATGGCAAATAGTATTTTTATCGTGTAATTGGTATTTCAGATTCTTGTTTGCTTGATTTCAGTTCATTGTGACCTGCAGATATCCAATAATGTGTTGATCAAATCAATAGGAACAATTTATTAACATATTAATTGATATTGATTAATTTGGGTTGGATTTTGTTATTTATAAAAGTGTATGAGAAGTTATTTGTGTCAATAGATTGATAAAACTATTAGCCTGCCATGATCTGTTATTTAGTTGCTTTATTAAGAGTCTTGTAACTTTTATTCTAATTTGATCCGGTAGTCCCGGTTTATATTTTGCTCATTGATTGTAAATTACAGCTGATTTGTTATTCTCTCATTTCTTACATACCTTAAGAACTATCAGACACACACACATGCACATTAACTTTCTTTTGTGCTGATGTTGTGTGCTGAGAGATTGTCATAGCAAACCACCTAAATTGATAAAACATCTAACTACAATATACTGATACAGAACTATCAGGAACAAAAATAAAGAAAAATCAAATTATCCAAGAAGCATCACTCCCATTTTGTGACTATAGAATAGTCAATCTTCAATTCTTCAAGAGCGTTTGCCAAAATCTCAAAAGAAATCATGAGTTTTCCACACTAAGTAGATAAAGATAAATATCCAGATGTTGATGAGGCCTCTTAAAAATTACATCAAACCAATGACAGCATAAACACCATGTATTGTGGTCATGGGGCAAATGAGTGTGAAATTGACCAATCCCCTTCAAAAATAATGACTTTTTTATCATGGAAAATAATGCTATTATTGCTGCATTTAGGTCGGGTGCTATGATTGGTTTTCTCTTTGCAATAAACGGTCTACAGGTTCTATACATTACTATTAATCTCTTTAAATTATACTATGGAGATGATTGGGAATGCTTTTTTGAGGCTATAATTGGTTACGGACTGGGTGGATCTTCAATGGCTCTGTTCGGAAGAGTTAATAAAGCATTTAGTTATTTATGCATGCTTTTGAATAAAGCATTTAGTTAACAGGTCTTAAATACAACAATTTTTGCATAATGTACAACTTATTTATTCATGCTTTTGAATTTTAAGACATACAAGTCTTTAAAAAATAATGTACAAGTGTTTATTGCCAAATACTTAAAACTGATTTTAAATTTTCTTGGCTTCATGGTCTTGATAACTGGTGCGCGTGCATCATTGGAAAGGTAACCCCAGTCCCTAGATACCAACTTCAAACGCTTCCATTTCCTCATACTTCATCTGTAGAATCGCAAAAGTACTATTGAGAAATCCACCATGGCTCTTGATAATAAACTGTATTTCTCTCTCTCTCTCTCTCTCAAACTGGTGCAAAAAAGCAACCACTGCTCCTGATAACAAACCACTTCCATCTCGTGATATATTAATGATTCAACTCTTGAAGAAAGCTATTAAAAACTTTGCTTGTTAATTAAATCTTTGTTATTTGCATTGTTCAAGTTTGATGATAAAGAAGACATGATGCCACAAGAGCCTCCTATCTCATTTATTCACTTCAAATCTTTCTGGTTACATTTTGCATCTCTTGACAGCTTAGTGTTCCATCTTCTTTGTCGTTTCATCAAATGCTCCCTAAACTTGGAGAAAATTTATTTAACAGTAAATACTTGTATCCTATTTCTGATTCTTTTGCTTAAGAATAATCCTTCCTGTGATGGATGTGGATGTAGGTGAATATGGATATGATTCCATTTTTGAAATGTACTTGAGTGATTATTTAGATATTTCTTTGGAGGGTCTAAATGTTTTAAAGACTCAAAATTTCGGCAACAACAATATTCTTCATTTATGATTCTTGGGCATTTAGTAATATAATACTAAACAAAATGCTACATAAACTATTTGTCGTCCCCGCCGCTTTGCGCGGGTACACTACTATATATATATATCTCTACTACTAATAAAGCATTTAGATATTTACTATTTATAATGCATAAAGTACAAATATGCATATCTTGAATTTTAAGACACTCAACTAAAAGGTATCAGCAATGAAAGCACAATGTACAAGTGTTTCTTGCAAAGAAAGCTTAAAGTCGCTTTATTTTGAATTTTGAATAGCAGCCGGCATCGGAATCACAACAAAACTGTTTGTGTTCCCCATGTTGCTCATCATCTCCACTCACGGTTACTTTATCTACTCTCCTCCTCTCCTGTCATTTCATCTGCACACCATGTTATCTCACGATCCCTTCTTTCTTCTCCATGTCTTCTTCATCGCAGAGTTCTCCATAAATTTTCACAACCCTTGTTCTCCACAATTGAGCTCGGCAGCATCGATCCCCACAGGTATATCTCTCCCTCACACTCTCTCTCGGTTCCTTCTCAATGGCAACCTCTCTCTGTCTCCTTCTCACGTATGAAGGTTTATTGCAGTTGAAAATGGTGCTGCTAAAATTAGGGTTGTAACTCTCCTAGATGCCACAAACAAATAACAAAACTCAGATGTGAGGGTTATTCTTCATCACAAGACGGCGTCTCCTCTTCATGCTTACCATCTTTGCACCTCTAACAATCTGTAATTCCTAACGGTAACCTTTATTTCCAATTACAAAATCTAATTCTGAATATTAAGTTATATCATCATTTTCTTGAATATTGAGTGTTTTTTGCTGGTATAGTTTGCGAGTCAAATGGGTTTTCTACAAATGGATTTATTAAGGGCATAGATGCATCTATATAGCTACTTATAATGGAGATGAATGATTGTTGAATGCTACAACTTTACTTGAAATCATAATAACGTTGTGATGTGTGGTTTAGTTAAATTTTGAACATTTTCTCCTTAAATACCTCTTTGACCAAAGATTTATGAAAGGATGAGAATTCTTTTACTGGTTTTTTCATTGGAACCAAAGGTTTTGCATTGTTCTGGGTAATAATGTTGTGATGTGTGCTCTACCCAACCTACTCATGCTAAGAAGCTGTGACTCATTCTTTGATTATAAATCAGCATCTACTATGAAGTATGTATTTTCTAGCCCTCAACGACCCATAAAATTTGGAACTTTTACTTTTTTAGACCAAGTTCAAAGGAATTTTTTTTTGCATTTTAAATGATAGGAAAAGAGACACTGCCACTACAAGCAAATGGTTGTTTGATACTGAGATCTAAATCTAATTATCAGCTTAAAAGTTTTGCAGACGCAAATAGGGAATATTTAGTATTGTGTTTTTAAAGCATGGTAATACACCTTTTTGGCCTATAAATGCTATTTTGAAGGAGCACCTTTTGCCCTGCTTTTGAAAAACAAGATTTTCAGAACTTGCATTTTGAATTCGATAAGCAATCAAAAATGCACCGTAAATAGGGGTGAGCAAAACTCAATCCAAACCAAAAGAACTTAAGAAACAAAGTCATACTTGATTCTTCCTTTTGAGTCTTATTATCATATGCATTCTTTAAAAGACACTAAATTTTGTTAGAACATTGTTTATTTAAAAGTTGTATTTATAATTTATTCATTTGGGGTTTGTTTTTGTAGTTTAAAGTGGCAGAAAGGTGGTTGTACCTGCCAGTGCTGCTGATTCTACTTGAGATGATGCAGAAGGTTTTTTAAATCGACTGGTATCAGGTATATGAATTCTTATTTTGGTAATTATTAGGTGCATATTGTTCTTGTTGGACTCATTTCTAATAGATATTTAGTTTGCATTATGTTTTTGTTTTCATGCTCTTTTGGATTGAATTTTATTAGTTTCCGTCTTATACAAATTGTGGTGCGTGTTTTAAGCCATTTTGATGTTTTAACTCTTTGTTGAAGCTCACTTTGGGTCTAGGTTCTGGTTGGATTTGACATTGATTAAGGACAAGAAATGATAACTTGAAATAAATCCAAATTAAAATCCAAATTTTTCCGGGTTCGTAACTGAAGTAGGAACAGATCTCTTACTATGGATTCTTAATTGTCCCAACTTTTGACGGATTTGTGGATCTTAACAGAAGACCTGGAAAAAAATTAAATTAATAACAATGAAAAAAGGAAACAGTATTTTTGCAGCAATTAGCAATTGAATTCCGAATTTTGCAGTATTTCCATTCTTTTAAATGTTTTGAATGATTAAGGATTGTTATTATTACATCTAATTCTTAGTTATTGTATAAATGAATTTTCTTTGTATCTTGTAATTTGGTGAACGTATAAGCATGCATTGTGAAATTGTTTGGTTGGGAACGTAGTTGTAGTTATAGTTTATATAGAGTCTGTTGTGCTTTAATCTTTTGATACTCCAAGATAGTTGTAGTTTATATAGAGTCTATGCATGGATGGAGACCAAAAAATGTGCACAAAAAAGGTTACTTTCTACCCTGTAGGGTCAAGCTGACTTCAGTGGGTTGATTCGTGCATCTGATCTTTACTCTCACGTAATTTTGAAAGTACCTATTTTTACATACACACAAGTGAAGGGAAGTGACAACCTTACCCTTAATTCCTTTTCATTTTACTAACTTGCAAATTCACTATCTGTGTACATATTATAAATTATCTACATTGCAGCTGCCTTGTTTTTTTCCATTAAGATATTTGAAAATTAAAACACTTTCACATGTCCAAATAATCCATATCAACATTTTCTTACTTATAAGTAAGTATAATTCTCATTGTATGAATCATTTATGTAATTGTTAGGATTTATATATTAAGGTTTTATGTTGTAGATTTGAACTTTTAATTTCTTCAGGTTTTATTATTACCCAAATGCATCATCTATGTTTAGAAACAAAACATATATTTAATGTTGTGTTTGCTGCATGTTTCACAGTCTTCTTGCTGCTTAATTGATGCGCTTTGGAGTATCAATTTGGTGATTGAGACTTGAGAGGTACAAGTAGTTTAGTGTTATTATACTTTGTTTTAATTCCATTACATGAATATACTTTTGTGTGTTAATTGAAATAATCTACAACATAGTTTTCACCTTTCCACAAACGGACTGATCACTACAAAAACACACAAAAGGGTTGTCGATCATTATGGCATGTTAACCCATATATTGTTTTGTTCCATTAGAGAGTAATAGATGAAAAGTCATGAAAAGAAGATGTGATTATGCTCTCAGTAAGAAAAAAGAATGAAGATGAAATTGTTGGTTTTTCATTTGTAATAAGCATGTTTTTGACGTGTTTTGATTGGAAATGAACACACTTATTAGATCAAGTTAAAGGCTTCCAGTAGATTGAGTGGGTGTGCATTATTTGGTTATTGAAAGCTTCACTGGTACAATTATTAATTTGGCTCTTCTTATTTGGAATTAGTTTTCAGGATTTGTGAATTCTTATTTCTTTGAATGGATCTTTTTGGAACCCAACTTTTGGTGCTTTTTTCGGAGATTCTGACTGATTTTTTTAATGCATACTATCTGCATAGAAGCTATTTTTTGTTTTTGCAGCCATCTATGAGAAAAGTTGATGCAAAACCAAGCATGAAGACCAGTGGCTCTAGGATTGTGCTTAAAGACCATCTGGAAGCATTAATGATTAAAGGAGTGTTTTTTTCTTATTTATTGTTGTGTAGTATTGGTGATGAAAGACAAGCTACGTTTGCTAGATAAAAAGAATTTTAACTCTCAGCAGCTAATGATAAATCAATATCACATGAAGCTAAATAGCTCTCACATGAAGCTGACGGAATTCCTATGAATTCATGGATTTAGATGGTCCAATTTCAACAATTATCATGGGGGAAATTATAAACACATCATCTTCTATTGTATGCTTCTTCAACTTTATAGTTGCTTGACATTTAAAGAACTTTTAAAATGTAACTATAAATCTATTTGAATATGACACTTGTTGACATCTACTCACTTTTTTTATGTTAATTTGAAGGATGATATTTTGCTGGACAAACATGTTATTGAACATAATTTACATGTCGTCGCGTCTTTACGGGATGTTATATTTATTCTTCAATAATGCATTTACCTTCATGGTTTGAAGTAAAAAGTTTTAAACCATAACAGTCAATTTGTTTGAAGTCAAAAATTCAAAAAGTTTTGTACCTTTTTGTTCTTTATAGAATAATGTATTCAATGTACACGTTTTTCTCCTATATGTCATTCAAAAAACTATTTCTATTAAATGAAAAAGTCATCGAAAAAAAATATGGCACCGCCGCCGCTTTGCGCGGGTACTATACTAGTAATTAACAATAAAGGTACCTGTAACCACCTCCGGGTCTTCCTTAGCCTCTTCCACAGTCATTTGAAATGCATGAGCAGCTGCCCTTTGTGGCTGGTTCCGGCGGTTGACTGAACGACCACTTTCAACAGTTTCTACAATAATGCCCGCATACACCACACTTATGGCAGGCATCAGCTTTCCGTGGGCACTCATTTTGGTAGTGGCACAATTCTCCACACCAAAAGCTAGTACGTCCATTAATGCACTTGCCCAAATGTTTCAGTTGATAGTTGTTACAATATTGTGGTTCCGTGTTGATGGAATACACACGAGCCCGATTGGATGAACCAGAAGGTCGACAGTAGGATTGCTGAGACGAGTACTGAGATGAACAGGATGAACCAGATTAACCTCCCTCACATTGACGTTTCGGCGGTGACGGCTGAGTTGGGTTAGCAGAATCGGCAGCAGACCCAATCGTCTACCCAGACATAATCAGAATTTTTTCCACATTTTTTGCGGCTTCCAGTAGGCCAGCAAATGCGGGGTAGTGAACATTGCTCATGACCCTTCAGATTTCCAAGTCAAGACCAGGCTCAAACCTGGTTACTTTCCTCTCCTTAGTGTCAACTTGATGAGGCGCAAACAAACTCAGCCTCGAGAATTCCGCAGCATATTGTTACACTGACTTAGTTCCTTGCATCAGTGTCATGTGTTTGGCATCCAGTCTACGGCGCTCATTAGCCGGGAAGTATTGCTGAGTAAATGCTTCCGTGAACTCATCCCAAGTCATTACAGAAACCTTCTCTAGAGTCAACGCATTCACCATTGAGTTCCACCGCATAACTGCATCCTTAGTGAACATAGCAGTTTTAAATCGGACCATGTCCTTCTCAGCACAATCGATGATCCGGAAGTCCTTTCGGTTGATGTTATCCATTCCAGCACAGCAACAGCATCTCCCAGTCCATTAAACTCTAGGGTCCCATTTCCCTTAAGGTCCTTAAACTGACAACCCTTGGGCTTACTTGATGACCCAGTGTTGTCATCTTGGTGCTCATGATTACCTCTTTCTCCTTATTCTTTCTCTTGTCCTCCCTTCTTTTAGCTTCGGCCTCATCCCGAGCCCGAAATTGTTCGTAAATCATCTTGTTTTGTTCTGCCATCATTGCTAGCATCATTTCCCTTGTCCCTTGTGGTTCCATTCCTTCTCCAGACATACTGAAATTTAAAACATGTAACTTGTTTAATAATCAGGTCATTTCTTTAACGACACCACCCATTATCCCGTATGAAAGTCAATTTCTTTTTATTACTAGATCATATCCTATCTTAGTTCAGATCATTACTTATAATCACTACACGTCATCACCTATGTTTGAGATCAAGACCTCCCAGACAATTGAATCTCAATATACTCCTCAGATACCATTCGCTATGACACCTTTGCCACATTAACCACCATTACATTACACAGGATTAACCACCACACGTAATACATTAATGATCTGAAAAGGCTTAGTACATTACAGGCCATTGAAAGTACATAATTAAAATAAAAGTCAAACACCTTACGTGCTACAAGGTTCAAGTCTAGGTCAACATACTCAAAGTGTATTACAACTGAAAACATGAATATCCATTGAAATCTCCTTTGTTTATTCATTTACAAATTGAGTAGTTTGTAAATCTTCTAAGACTTCAAATTATGACCTAACTAGAAGGTCAAACAGCGAATTTTCCTTTGCCTGAAAAATGTAAGCAACTGAGGGGTAAGCAAAGCTTAGTGAGTACAGAGATTATACATTCTATAGATATTTATGCAGCACACAAGAGTAACATCGATAACAAACGTCATATACTCTCTTCGTACACGAAGTATGCTATACCAGCCCATCAAAACCTCGGAGGGATTAGCTCCAGGTCATATAGTCCCGGTAGCATCGATTTACAAGTTATGGTTCGCAAGGCCATAAGAAGATGCACAACAAAGAATACGGACATGCAACAAGCAACAATGTGCATCAACATAAATGCAACTTAGTAGAGTGCCATACTAAGTGAAACTACATGCCTCAGTGAATAACACCTAACATAAAATAAATGTAGGCATGTACAATCATAAGTACTCACACTGGGTGCGTTAGTTAACTTCAATTTATTATTATTTCACTTCGAAATTTTAACAAGAATCGCAAAGTACCCCACTTTGTGTTAAACAACACCACAAGGGACCTGTTACATTTCCATAGGAAACATATCATCAATGTATGTTCATTAATATATTTCATCAAGTCTCATAGATTAAAGTGTTAAATTTTTGGAATTGCCATCCGAAATTTATATTTAAAACCCCAAGTTTCGTACTGTTAATAAATACAAGGAATCCATCATTAACTACCTTAATATAATGCCAAAGAGATCCCAAAAGCTTGATTATTAAACCAAAAATACGGGTCCCTCAAAACAGATCCGAGTTTCGCATGTATTGGGGCCGATTCGTCCCAATAGACTCGCCGAGTCAAGGTTCGAATTTCGGATCCTCGGCCGGATTTCGATTGCACCCTAGAAATAACCCAAAATAACTTGACCCGAAATTGACCCATCCGAGTTCGAGTCCCATCCGAAGTCGAGTCCTATCCTAGTTTGGGTGCCATCCGAGTTCGGGTCTCTACGAGTTCTTGATCTTCAAGTTGTTCTTGACGACTTGCCGAGTTGCCTTAACCGACTCATCGAGTCGACTTCCAGAACTGCCGTCGCAGCTACGGGATTTTGCTTAAAAATTTGCTAAACTCAATTTTACTAACATGCAATTCTTACAATTGATATATTTTCATATATTGAGTGTTCCTAGTCCATTTTGCTTATCAATAATGTTCATATTCATCCAGATTGAACCAAAAATGAGAATACTTCTCAAGAACACAAAAACTCTTAAAAAATCAACTTTTCTTACCTTTCTAGATGAATCAGTGGGCTATTCTTGTTCCTGAAGATTCTATGAACTTCAATTGATGATTTCCATCTTATATAACATACATGCAACCACAAATTTATCAGATTAAAATCCAATTTTTCATCAGTAACTCTCTAAATAAATCCCAAATGTAGAAATTATTTTCTTACCTTAATTCCACTTGATTCATGAAGGTGAAGAGGTGAAATGAGAAAAATTTCGTAATTACTTTAAATAATGTTTCCATCTTTGGCACAATTAGTCCCTCCACTTATCTGATTTCTTTAAATAAAGTTTCCATCTTATTTTATCACCACTAACCATTTATATTTCATCATACTTAATTAATAGTATTCTAAAATTTCATAATTACTTAACATAGCAACCAACTTTTTAAATTTCGGAATACATAATTTTCATACATAATTCAACTTGATTACATTAAAATCGAAATTTAAGCTAAATATCCTTGATTACAATAATTTAATTCTTAGGATGTTACAGTTTCCATCCGAGATTCATTAGGTCCGAAATTCGGAACAATCCGAAATGTGTTCATCAGACCCGAGTTCACACTTAGTCACTTTTATGATTTTCCATATTTTATTTGGTCAAATTTGTACCTATCCTGTGACTGAAAACTACTGATACAAGATCCAATATACTCTTTTAAACATTTATTAACATCCTCTTACCCTTTTTGCCATAATTTTCACTGCTTGTTGAACACACACACTAAAACACATAGTAAAATTTGAAATCATACTTATGGCTGAATTAGAATCTGTGATTCGGTGTATATAAAAACCAAACATTAAAACCCATAATTGCAAATTTAAAGGAATTTTACCTCAAATCGATAGTTGCAGTAGTTATAGTTCCTTCCTAGTAACTTGAATCCAGATTTTCAGCACTCGAATTCAACAATTTTATGTTCTTGAATTGATGTGGATGAAAGAAACATGATTTTAGAGAGAGGATGAGAGACAGTGGCTTCTTTTCAAGGTTATGTCTAAACGATCACACATTATCACGCCTCCCCATTTTTATTAAATAAATTTGCTTTAATTACAAAATACCCCCTTTACTTTTAAATATCCATACTTTGGATTTTATTTTCATCAACCATGACGGTTCCTCATTATTATGCTTGCTCAAAAGACAACAATAAGGATTTCTCCTCATTATTTATCATATTTAAATTTGTGAACTAAATTTACTTAATAGCAATATTAATTCATTAATACATCAATTGAGTCTTTAATCTTTCATTTCATGTAAGTTAAATTAGGGATATAACATGGCTCATTTAGGAAATCAAAAGATGAGGAGGTGTCGTTTGAATTTAGGATAATCAGTTTAGGTTGTGCCTGACGACCCTCATATGGCACTAACGAAAGGGTTTCCTCAACTCCTTGTTCCTCTAAACCTTCTACCTCTTTTGTTGTACCATCAGGCTCTATGTGGGGGCGCTTCTCCCCTTAAGGATGATCAGGGTTGTCCTGATCGTTATATTTACGTTTGAGAGTAGTCGCCTGAGGGCGACACATTCTTCGGAGATCGATCCCGCAGACTCCAATCTATCCATCTGTTTATTTAATTCTACCTCCACCCGTAAAATAAGCCGCTACATATTGTCTATTGAGTTAGTGAAAATGGCAGCTGTGGTGGCAACTTGTTCTTGAAGATCATGGATGGAGGCATTTGTTTGGACTTTAGGGGTTTTCGGTGGCAACTCTTGAGACGCAACACCCTTTCCCTTTAATATAGAGAGAGAGAAGTGAGGAATCTTGTTCCTTAGTAGTTTCCTTGAGAGCTGCCAGGTCAGCCCGTGTAACAAAGTCAGCTTCATGCAGAGTTGCTTATGGCATTTGGTGAGTAATTCCAGGATGACCACACACGGACGGTTGTGATGTAGCCGTGTCTGGATTTCCATCCTTCATCTCCACTCCCCCCAAAGAGGGAGCCATATTTGGATGTTGCGGAGGACGGCATGTAGACGTCCTGTAGTAAGTGCAGTGTGTCATGGGTGTGGGAGAACTCGTGATCAATTGAGGTTCGGTCATCGAGGGCGGCAGATGACCTGTTTCAACATCTCCCCCCCCCCCTCCCCCTCCGAGTGAGGGGGGATGACATATGAGCATAATATTCATGGTTTGAAACAAGCCTCTGTTGAGAGGTCCTTGAGTGGCTAGGGGGTGTGAAGTGGCTACTGGACTAGTAGCCTTATCTTGACTTGTCCGACTTAGGGTTTGTGGTTCACCCTCAGCACTCTCTCCCCCAAGGCCCTTATCTATCTCTCTTAGTAGGTCAGAGATGGTTCGTTCGGGAGTCACCCATCTCTGCATGTTCCCTAACTCCCTCCCTAACCACACACACCTCTCGCTCACCAATCCCCAAGTAATTTGTACCGCCTACTCCCTCATCCTCACTCCGCTCTTTCTCACTAACAGAAGGGGCTGACTTTGTCGATTCTAACTGAGCCTCTTATGGATACGCTTCCAGAACATAACTCGTACCCTTTCCTCATCCCAGTCCGCGTAGTACAGAAGTGATAGTGAGATGTTCATGATAGGTATCTGAGAAAGTTCCCTTGGTAGTTTGAACCTGGACAAAGCCACTGTCTTGTAGACGTCAACTTTAGGTCTCTCATGGATGTCATCACCTTGGTCCATAGCGAATTGTATGAATAGTTGCAAGAATCGCTGAAAGTGTAGGAACTTCCTTTCGCATTTGGTGCCCTTGTCCTTAACCGGCCGTCTTAGTTCATCAAAAATAAATCTTGCATAGTCAAAGTGGCGATCATACGCAAAAGCAGTGAACATTGAGAGCACGTGTATGCTTGCAGAGTCGTGTCATGAATTCTTTCCGGTGAAGCAGCGGTTCAGGACGTCAAATAATACTCTCTAATGGGATTGAAGGTTTTTTGTTTTGAAATCTAACAGCTTAGAAAGTGTGTCGTCGTATCCCAGGGATTGGAGGATTTGTTCACGTTTAGGAATTGGGTCAAAGGCGTATTTATTGTAGGCAAAGTTTTCGGTGGGAAGGCAGAGAATGTGGCGGATGGTTAAGCAGATGGGGACTGAGTCAATTTTAGTGGTGAAGTGAGGGATTGCGTCATCTATGTAGTTCAGTTGGTACCAAAACTGTAGTAGATATATGGATGGAACAGAGATGGATCTGGTGAGGGAGTAGAATATAGGGTGGCCTTTGAGGATATCGAAAGTGATATCCTCGGTTTCTTGTTTAAGTGCGTTAAGGTCCAGTTGCCAATTGTGGGGTGCGAACTCTGTAAACAGAGCTGGGTTTAGTAGTACGAACTTTGGCAGTTGTTGGTTGTTATGTGCGGTTAGTGGGTGGGGAATGTTAAGAGTTGGTATTTGAGTGGGCTCCATTTGTTCTGTAGGAAATACATCATGCTCAGTAAATACAGAAAATAAAAAGTATATCATTAAGACATTGTCTGAAGCAAGTATGAGATAGAATGTATGTATTCTGTTTAAAGCATTGGGTTTTCTGTCAGTATTACAAAAATACTACTAATAAAAATTCAAAATCAATCGTTGAGAGAGCAATGTTAAAATACATCAATTCACTCAGACAGCTACTACTAACTAAAACCAATGGTGGAAAAACATGAAACTTTTTGTAGAATGTGGACAACACAAAAAAGGAAAAAATAAAGAAGTTGTAAAAATTTAAAAGTATTGAACATCGGTTCAGTGGACATCCGAAGTTCGGATTGAAATGAAAATGAAACAACACTTGGAAAAGTTTAATAGGTGTCGAACTTTGGATGGTCCGAATTTCGGATGGACCCATAACAGAAGTTCGGAATAGGGTCCAGAGATAGATACTCAGACAAATAAGAAACACAAACACATTGAGTGGTCCGAACTTCGGATTGTCCAATGTTTGGATAAACCCACATCCGAAGTTTGGATTAGGTCCACCACAGGTGGTCCGAACTTGGGATGGTGGTTCCATGTTCGGATGGACATAAATCAAAAGTTCGGATGTGGTCCATCCTAGGACACATAGAAAGAAAGCTGCTAAGTATGTTAACTGGTCTGAAGTTCGGATGGAATTCCATCTGAAATTTGGATGAAGTCCTTGTATAAATAAGCAAGTGTAAGTGTGTGTGATGGAACTCCGGATAAGGCATCCGAAGTTCATGTTCATGCAAAACTTTGGATGCATCCGAAGTTATACTTAGCATAAATGCATTAAATGATAGCAGTTAATGTTCATCATGGACATGCATATACGTCACTACTACAAATCGAAGCTAAGGCAACACTTTTGATGCAACACATAATAAAACTGTTGTTTTTTTATTGAAGTTCGATCTAAAGCAACACATTGACAAAAAGTGTTGCATACAATGATTTAATGCAACACTTTTTTTAAAGTGTTGCCATTTTTACTAAAGAAAATGCAACATTTTTCTAAAGTGTTGCAATTTTTACTAAAAATTTCAACATTTGTTTAAAGTGTTGCATATTTCAATAAAAAATGCAACCCATTTTTAGAGTGTTGCATTTATAATGAAAAAAATGCAACACATTTTAGAGTGTTGCATGTATAATGAAAAAAATGCAACACATTTTTAAAAAAACATTTTTTTGAGTGTTGCATTTATAATGAAAAAAATATGACATGTTTTTAAGTGTCGAATATACTACTTTTTCTTGTTTTGTAATTTTGATTAAAAATACACATAAAAGTTCAATGTCTGATTTCTTAGATTTAACAAAATACAAGATTTGATAATACATGTTTAATTTTTATTTTTAAATAAAGAGGGCAATATTTAGAAATTAAATTGGTTAAGAAAAAGAAAAACAATATATAACAATTAATTTAAAAAAACTTTTACGTACGTATATGTATATATTTGCAATTGTCTATCTATTCTATTATATAAGTAACTAGATGCCAAATGACATCTAGATAGAACGCCAATTGGCTTAATATGGGATTGCCGCATGTACCTAACCATTTTCTATTTAATTCCTTAAATTCCACAAAATCACAACAAACAATATACAAGAAATTTTTTGATTAATAATTATAATAATAACTATAATACTAATAATAAACTTAAAAGTTATTAATAAATAGATTTTTTGTTTAAATGATTTATACATACATAAATTATAATAAGATATATTAAATATCATTAGTATAAAAAGTTTGGATATTAGTTTTATCTTAGGTTTATATAATTTTATGAATAAAATTATTAAAATTATTCGTGTAATACACGGGTTAATAAACTAGTATATATTAAAATTGAAAAGAAAATTTTTAATGTAATTTTTTTTTTTTGGCTTTTCTTTTCTGCACACTTCTTGGGCTTAAATCCTTAAAGAAAAGTGTGCTTTTACTTTTCTTTTTGAATCGGTGCTATGTACGCACTTTTCTCCCTTTGAACCGATAATCTCCTAATCGGTGCTACCCCTCTGATCGATACTTCTTTTGAATCGATGTAACCCTTTCTATGAATCGATATTCTTATCTTTTGTAAACCGTTGCTACTTTCACTCCTCAATCGTTGCCTTGTATGAAACAATGTAATCTTGAAAACCCTAATTGACGTCTTCTACTTCTGAGATGTGTTCGATCGTATGATGATTGATGTTCTAGAATTATTAATCGCTGCCTCTAAGTGATGGTGACAAATAGTGGTTTTGGCGGTGGCGATTCGGTGGTTTTCGGTGGTGGTAGGCGACGGTTCTGGTTTTGGATGACCGTGGGTTTTCTGCGGTTGTGGATTCCTCAAAATCAGGTTTTAATTTTCTGAGTTTGGCTTCTATTGCTTTCGGTATGAGGCTTATACGTACTGGTATATCCCATTTGTCTAATTTCTAGGGTTTGCTATATATATTGCTATATGTGCGATGGGCTTACTGTTTTTTTTTTTTTTTTGAAAAATTCATTGCTTGAATTTTACCTTCGATTCTGTGGGGTTTGCCTACTGTTGATGCTTCTGTGACTTTGCGATGAGGCTTTTACTACTTTCTGAATGTTGCATCGGTTTTCTCTATTCTATGATGTGAATCTTGTCTAGATTCTGATATGTCTCATCTCTTGCTTTCTTGTTTGTGCCGGTTGGTAGTTGAACAAAGAGGTTTTCATCTTCCCGGCATATCGGTGGCACTTTCTATGCGAAGTTTTCTAATTGATGTATGTTTGAAAAAACAAAAGGGTGAAATGGTTACTGATATTGTGTTAGAAATGTAACTGAATGTACTGCATTGACCAGCTTTGCATTCACTATTCGGTGTTGTACTGCTGTGTTGTAGCCTGTGCAGTGCACACCTAATCCCTCATATCGACTATAATTACATATGTTAATGTACTTGCTTCTATTTTCTACATATGTTTGGTTTGATTGTGACTCATGTGTAACTTTATTCTTATGAATTTGTTTAAGGCTCTGTTGTTCAATGTAGCTACGTAAAATACTAACTACTAATTTTTGAATTTACATTACCATTGAAACGAGAACACCTGCAACATCTTCCATTAATCATACCTGTTGAATTCTCATACATTTATTATAAGTACACATTACATCTTCTTGAAACTAAATACATACTAGTGCAGCCTGTGCAGTTAATGCACACCTAATGTTGTACTAAATTACATGTACACCACATGTGTCTTCAATCACCAAAATTAGTCCCTCGTATCGATTATAATTACATCATATTACATCTTCTTGGTTTCCAATAGGCATTGCTGTTGCAGCTTATGCAGGTCTTATATTGGCTAATAATATTGAACAAAAGAGTTCATATATAACTATATTCATGTTTCTACTTATGCAGTTGGTTCATCAGATTACTACCACATACAATCATTCGTACACTTGAACTTTACAATTTTAAATATGAAACCAAGTACATAACATTTTTTATACCATCTATAACTGACATTCAACAATTAAGGGTGTATGCAAATTCTCATTAACTTCCAAGCATACTTAATGTCTTATGTATTCTAACAGCATACACATCATTATGATCATTTGTGACCTTCACCTAAAATTAATTTAAATCTGCAGACGTGTATTCTTTTATACACCTAATTGTTGTGACACAATTGTTTGCAAGCATTACCTAATGTTGTATATACCAATTTCATATTTTATAAACATTTCTGTTTATATCCCATACATATAACCCCACTAACATATCTTCCAATACTCATATTAAAATTTACTATGACCCACAATAAACGCAGCTGCCTTGTTAAATTAATAAAGTTACATCTTTACAGATTTATATAATATCTAATATCTTAAACTTCACATTGTTGCAATGTCATGTGCATGGGATGCAGGCACCGTGTTTAGTTGTCTTCAATGGGACATTTACTATAGCATCTTCAAATGGAATATAATACTGAAGTACATGTAGCATATTTAGGCACTTTTGTCAGCTGGTCTAACTGTCCACTAATCCTATATTGTCCCATTTCATGTGCTGCAACTGTTCCATGGTTTCAATGTTTTAGGTGACATATATAAGATAATAAGGCCATCAAAAACTATATACGTTTTGTGTCCTCTCTCATGTACTTGCTACAATTACTACAGCTGTTTTAAAATGCTTTTTTGCGTTTTTTAAATAGTTTTTGTTGTTTTTAAACTTTTTTTTACTGCAATGTTATACCGAATATTTCAATGTTTATGTTGTTTTTAAAGTATTTTTTACTATATTGTTTTTTTTTTTGCTGTTTTTAAACTGTTTTTTACTGCATTGTTTATTTTTTTAGTTTTTATAGCACTGTAATACTGTTTCATAATGTTTTTGTTATCATTTATAATTTAGAAAACACACTAACGATATGGTATATATTGTACATGTTTTCATATGTTGCAGGTTAGTTACTTTCTTTTGACATATTCACTGTGATCGGCAGAAGGAGAGTTGTGCATGATAAGCGCCGGTTTCGTATGAAAGAAATTACAAGAGGAAATCAATATGCATTCCCAAGATTGTAATTTACTTTTTTGTTGTATCGCTTATACATTTGATGATCCTTATTTTGGTTGTACACGTTTATATACTTGAAAATTTTGATCGATATGTTATGAAATGATATTATTTTTGTTAAATTGAATTGTAAGTAGAAAAACTATCACGAAGCAATTAAATAAATATTAGTATTTGCATTAACTTAAAAAATAATGAATGTGTTTCTTTTGTCTAGAAAATATTACATTTATGTAATTTAAAACAATAATAAAGTGTTGCAATAGATTGATAATGGTGTTGCATTTACCGAATGACAACATTTGACAAGTGTTGCATTTGATAAGTAAAGTGTTGCTATAAGTTGGTAATAATAAATTAAAAGTGTTGTTTTAGAGTATAAAAAGTGTTGCATATATAAAATAATTGCAACACATTAAAAAGTGTTGCATTTATAAAATAATGGGAATACTTTTGATAAGTGTTGCATTATCTAGTGAAACTGTCGCTTTAGACCTAAGACGACGTTGGCTATGGTGGCACTACATAAAGTGTCGCATTAGGCCTATACCAACACTTTTAAGGCCTAACACAACAATTTTCCCATGTTGCTTCAGGTTCATTTTGTTGTAGTGCGTCTACAGTGAACAAACACAAAACATTTTATGAACACAGATCCTAAGGTAAATGTTAAAGACGAAGAACATTAAAAGAAGCATAAATACCTAAAAACACATGGATCTAAGCTAAAAATGAAAAATACAGGTGCAAAAACCCTTGAAATTTCATAAAATTGAAAAACACATATTTGTGAGTTAATGCTTGAAATATAGGTGTAGAAAGGTTACCTAATGTGCGATTAGGTAGAAAAAGCAAGAATGCACGTGAAAAAAAGCTTGAAAAAGAAGGATTTGGAATGATTTTTGGGCTAAAATGGCGATGGTTTGGAGCGTTTGAGCAGTCGACTGAGCGTTTTGGGAATTGTGCATTCAAGGTCTTCGTATTGTAATTCTCTCAACAGTGCAATATAATCATTCGGTTAGTGTTGATCGTAATTGTTCTTGATTGTTTGATCTTAATTGTGGTTGATTAATTACTAAATATCAATTGGTATCAGAGCCAAATATGGCTTAATTGTTTGATTTTTGTATCTGGAAAAAGTTTTTTCAAGAACATTGTTTCATTCAATTTTTTGAAATTCATAAAATCATCGAGGTTTTTGACTCAGTGGATGTTTTAAATTGAAATTTGGATTGAAGGATCGAATTTAGAAGACGATTGATTGAGTCTAATCTCATATTTAAATTCAAAACACACAAAAAGTTATTGTGATTTTAATCGAAAACTTTTTGTTCTTTACTGATTTTGAAAAATTTTGGTGTTTTAATCTGAAATTAGGCAAATTGTTCTTTCAGAAAGTGTTTGTATGTGTAGTTTCAAATTGAGTTCATTAAGAGGATTTTTTTTCTTGAAAATTGAGTTTTTGAACTTGAATTTTTAAAGTTACTATTAAGACACGGACAAAACTAAGCTTTTAGTATTCACCGAGTTTTATAAAGCACTGATCGAGTTTGATAAGTGTTTTGGCCGAGTTTGATCAAAGAGTTGACCGAGTTTGATCACTCTTTGATCAAGTTGGTTCAAGAACTATTCAAATTTGATAAACGTTCATTGTGAACTTATCGAGTTTGATTAAACTTCATTCGAGTTTCATTAAATTTAATTCGAGTTTAATCAAACTTTATTCAAGTTTCATCAAACTTTTTTCGAGTTTCATCAAACTTAATTCGAGTTTCACAAAACTTGTTTTCGAGTTGAAATACTTGTATTAGATTGTGAGCAATAAATCTTCGAGTTTGTTCATAGTAGATTCGAGTTTGATCGAAAGAATTCCAGTTCATTCATTTTTCATTCGAGTTGAACCAAGCTTCATTCGAGTTTCATACTGTTCCAATCGAGTTTGATACTTTGTTATTCGAGTTTGATCCTTCTTTGATCGAGTTTTACACATAATACTTAGAGTTTCACTCTTTATACATCGAGTTTTACTCTTCATTGACAGAGTATGACCATTCTTATTTCGAGTTTGGTCATTCATTCTTAGAGTTTGTTTTCAGTGTTCATTCAAAAATCATTCTTTATTCCATAAAAAGATCTTGGAAGATTCAGTATTATCAATTCACAATATCCAAAGACGCACAAGCATGGTTCCGAAACCAAACCTCCAATCCTTTACAGAGGAGAGTATGTGCAATGGAGGTAACAGTTTTTAAAATTCATAAGCTTTCACGACTTATCTGAGGAGATGCTGGCTTCACTGACGGAAGGCCCAACCAGATTTTTTTGTAAAAATCCCAGCAGTTCCAAACAACAATCCTCCGATACTTGAGAGAACAGAGGATGTCAAAACTGCAAATCTAACTGAGCTCAGAAGAGAAGAAAACTAGGGGATAAAACAGCTCGAAAACTTCTGCTTATATCAATTCCAAATGACATCTAGATAAGTCTAAGAAATACAAGCACAACCAAATCCATCTAGGATGAGGTGTGTAAGCTGATGAGAGTGTCAGACAAAGCAACCACAAACAGATCATGAAACAGCTTGATGACATTTGATAATTTCAGAGCTATTAGAAAACACATATCTGAGATTTGTTAACCTCGTAAGTGAAATGAAGAGAAACAGGGTAACAAAGTCTAATATGGACATCAACGTCAAATTCCTTAATGTTCTTAACCCGTAATGGGACAAATACACCATGATAATCCAACAAACAAAGTAGATAGATGACATGGATTTTCATATGGTGTTTGAGAACCTAAACAACTATCAAGAATTTGTTTTAAGAAAGGTATCCACTGGCTTCAACTGTTTGATGACGAAGATTTTCTGGATGAAAATTCCCATATATGCCTAAAGTCAGAAATTTTGAATGAATCTGAGATAAGTGAATCTGCTATGCTGGTAGAAGATGAAGTCTGGGTTGGTTTGACTGATGATGAAGGAGAAGAGAAAAAGGATTGATTCCAAATTCAACTTAGAGAAGATATGGCATTAATGGCTACAGGAGCAGCTGGATACAGCAAAGAGCAAGAGGATGATGGGTCAGATTCAGATGCCTCAGACCAATCAGAGACACCCAAGGTACATTCCAATCTCGACTCTGTTGAAGATAACGCCTGTGAGCTCGAACAATAACTTGCTCAAATGGCTTATACGTTGAAACGATTTGAGAAATCATTAAAAGCCGAGAAAAAGAATGTACATTCTTTGGAAAACAAATTAAGACTCGAACATGCTTTAGTGTTAGAATTTTCCAAATATAAGGCATTTAGATTGCAATCTGTGTCAAACATATAGGAAAAATACAATGACATTCAACTGCAAAATCAAAAGTTGAGTAAAAATATTTCTAACTTAACAGAAAAACTAAACTTAGCAGAATTAGAATAAGCGAATTACTCTGTAAAGTATAATTCCATCTTTGCTGAAAGGACAAAACTGTATGAGAAGATTAAATCCTTTGAAGATGAATTTCTTAAAAGAGGTCAAGCAGATTAGACAATCCATCTAAATCAACCAAAATATACTGATTTTTATAATTCTAAAACAGGTATTGGTTTTGATAATCCTAAGTATCTAACGTAAGCAATTTCAGGTTCACCAACTCTGTATAATACTAGATACATGAATTTAGGATTAAAGATGCTATTTTTAAAAGTTTCAGATGATGTGAAATCAGCTGAGGATCTGAAAAGGTTGAGACAAGATAAAATGGAAATGAATCTGGATTTATAACAAGCTTAATGAAAGTTATTAAAATCCATGTAAACCAGAGGAGTATATTTAGACATATTTTAACAATGATTTGTCTGAAAATACATCTTCCACTCAAAAGCCATGCATTCCGAACTCAATTCTTGAAAAGATTAATTCTGATCTTGAATTGAAACTTAAAACTTTTGAGAATGAAAAGGAAAAAGCTTCAGGCTGTGATAAAATATTTGGAAATGAAACTTAAAAACCTTCCTGAAATCAATTCTCAACTAGATCAGATATCTTCAATTCAACCTGTATCTATTAATTATGAAAAAGACTTTGATCTGTATATGAACTCTGAATTCAACTCTTTGGAAGACATGTTTGTCAAAATTGATTAGTTTATTAAACCACTTCATGACAAACAAACTAATAAACCCAATGAAACAGTAAGTATTTTGAAATGAATACCTACAGATTCTAAGGTTGAATCAGTTCCATCACCTGTTTTACACACAAAGGAGAAAAGAAAATTTTCTTTTGTCACTCCTAGATTTGAAAAAGGTCAATCATCTTCGTCTAAGGTAACAATTGCAAAGAAAGCTGATGCTTCCAAAGGTAAGAAAGTTTTACAGAATAAGGCTAATACTAAATCGACTAATTCATGTTCTTCTGTTATGTCAGATGATAGTGTGAAAAGAACATTCAACCAAGTATGGCGAAAGAAGCAAGTGGAAAAGAAAAAAGATGAGTTTTAGAAAAGAGTGGAGGGTTAAAGATTCTAGTATTACAGATGAGATTAGTTGTGTTGGAAATTCTGTCTTTAATAAATCAACTGATAAACAATACTCAAAATACTCTCGTACTGAATTGTTATCGTTTAATTCTACCAATGCCATGCGTTGAATGTTAAATCATTGCATGATTCTGATATGTTTGTATGGGTAGTAAAGAACAAGGTTCCCATTTTTAAACAGAAAATGGATCCAAAGAAAAAAAAATTCAAAATCAGTTCCAAAAAGAACTGTACGAAAACGGATACCCAAAAAGCCTATTTAAAAGTGGGTTCCAAAGACAAAGAAATTATATGTTACTCTACCTGAAGAAATACCACATGATTTACCGAATTTAAAAGTACCCGACTATAAGAGGGTAACTGATGTATTACTTCGTCTTGTAGGTAAATCATGTGTGGTACCTTGACTCTGGATGTTCCAAGGACATGACCGGACAGCAAGACACCCTCACGAATTTTGTGAACAAATTCTGTGGGACGGTTAGATTCGGCAACGATCAGTTCTGTCCGATCAAAGGCTATGGAAGTCTGGAATATGATAAAATAACTATTCAGAATGTATTCTATGTTGATGGTCTTGGCCACAATCTGTTCAACATTGGCCAACTGTGCAACAAAGGGTTAGAAGTAAATTTCAAGGGGAATAGGTGTAGTATAAGATCTGGGGAAGGGAAGGAAATCCTAGCTGGAACTAGGAAAACAAATTTGTAGTCCATAGACTTAGCAAACATTAATTTGAAGAAAGATGTTTGTTTATTGTCAAAGGCAACTTCAAAAGAATCCTGGTTGTGGCATCGCCGTCTGTCTCATCTGAACTTCAAAGAACTAAAAAATCTTGCAAAAGGTGGTTTAGTAAAAGGTCTACCAACTCTACGGTTCCAAAAGGAGCTTTGCGTGCAGCATGTTAAAAAGGGAAGATGGTGAGGGCTTCACACAAATTAATATTTGAACATTCTTCAACTAGGCCATTGGAGCTACTCCATATGGAATTATGCGGGCCTATGCGAGTACAAAGCATCAATAAGAAGAAATATGTGTTGGTGATAGTTGATGATTATTCAAGATACAGATGGGTGTTCTTCCAGAGATCCAAGTCTGAAGCTACTTAGATAATAATTGACTTCATACGCAAGATACAAGTTAAGTTGCAGCTTTCTGCCTAGACCATTACATCTAATAATGGTAAAGAATTCAAGAACAAGTCCCTCGAGACATTTCTTAGTTCTGTTGGAATATCGCATCAATTTTTGGCAGCTCGTACCTCACCACAAAACGGAGTAGTTGAAAGACGAAACCGAACGCTTGTGGAATCTGCAAGGACGATGCTCGCATATTCAAATTTGTCGTTGTTCCTCTTGGCTGAAGCTATGGCAACTACGTGTTTCACCCAGAACAGATTTATAATTAATTAAAGATTCGGAAAAACGCCATTGGAGCTAATAAATAAACGAGTTCCTAATATTAAATTTTTCCATGTCTTTGGATGCAGGTGTTTTATCTTGAATGATAAAGACAACTTGGGAAAATTTAATCAGAAAGGTGATGAAGTAATGTTCATTGGATACTCAAAAGAATCAGTGGCATTCTGAGTCTACAATAAATGCACAAAGACCGTTAATGAAAGCGTCAACGTTAAATTTAATGAAGGCTTCGTAATGACTTTTGGACATACCAGTTTAGGACCTGAGTCTAAACAGACGACTTTTGTCAACTCATCGGAGCTTAAAGAGGATATGAATGAATTAAATAATTTGTTTGAAAATTTTTATTAAGACTACTTTGATAAGACCAAATCTGATGTTCAAATTTTGGTTCCTGACAGGGTTACTGAGGATCCTCTCGTAGTCACAGATCATTCACATCAACCAATTTCTGAAGATAATGGAGATGTTTCAATGACTGATGTACACATTCCCTCTAAAAGTGTACAACAGTCTCAAGCTCCATATGTACAACAAACTCCATTTAATGCTCAAAATTCTGAATCCACTACCTCAGTTGATATTCCATCAACTTCAGAACATATCCCCCGTGTTCCCTACCTGGACTTGAATCCCAATCAAGACCAGCTTCAACCTTATCCATATTCTTTTAAATGGACAAGGGAACAACCACCTGAAAACATCATTAGTGATCCCTCTGGTTCTGTAAAAACCCAGAGATCTACCATAAATGAATGTCTCTTCTCAAATTTTTTTAGCAAGATAAAACCAAAAACGGTGAAGGAAGCTTTTTAGGATGCAGACTGGATTGTGGCGATGCAAGAGGAGCTCAATCAGTTTGAAAGGTTGAAAGTCTAGAGATTGGTAGAAAGACCGAAAGATAAATCAATCATGTCACTAAGTGGATTTTCAAGAACAAGAAAGATGAACATGGTGTCATCATTCCGAACAAAGCAAGACTCGTGGCCAAAGGATATTGTCAGCAGGAGGGAATAGACTACGACGAAACTTTTGCCCTCGTTGTCTGAATAGAGGCCATAAGAATGTTTTTAGCATTTGTCGCTCATAAGAACTTTACAGTTTATCAAGTGGATGTAAAAACTGTGTTTTTGAATGGGGAGTTAAAAGATGAAGTATATACATATCAGCCCATAGGATTTACTGATTATTTGTTGGTACATCTTGTGTGACGATAGCAGTCTAAGTTTTGATAGCATTTTGTGTAAGTCAAGTAACTTGGTATTGAATATTGACTAGTGTTTGATATATGTGATTATGTGTGTTTGATATTGGTTGTTTATATGTTTGAACTTGATGTAATGTATTACAAGAAGTTCAAACATAAAGTTCAAAGATAAATTCAAACATAAGTTAAAACATAAGTTCAAATTAAGTTTAATATGTGAAGTTCGAATTTATAGGTAAATTCGAACTTGTCAATGAGGACAAATTCGAATGGGCCTTGGGCCTGATTCGAATTTGTCCTAGACAAACTCGAATCTGTCAGGATAATTAAGGGTTAATTCGATCAATTATTAGACTTTTGCAGAATTTCAGAGCGATTAAGCAAAAGGGCGATCTCGAACTTGCAAGTTTCCATAGAGTAGTTTCGGAGAGAATCATCGTGTAGGGGCGTTCGTAGTCGTTCGTCTAACATCGTGGTAGTCTCCGTGTTTCCGTGTGTGTGATCTTACCGTCAAGCCGCTAACGAGGATTCCGCACTCGTTGAACGGTGTCGCGTCTAGATAGATCCGTAGAGTCAAGACCTTACAAGTGGTATCAGAGACATTGGCTGTTCTTGGTGTTCTTTGCGTTCATAAGCAACATCCTAGGTTTCTTGATGTTTTGGACGGATAATATCACGTTTTTTGGAGGTTTTTCGAGTTTAACAAGTCAGATTTTGGAAAATTCTTTGTAGTAGTTCAAGTTTTTGATCGAAATCAGTATTTTTACTCGTAAAAATATTAGTTTAATCTGCAAAACTTGAAAAACTCGAAGTATTAGCCATTTTCGAACTTGCGGCGCTCGAGTTTATTAAGGGGGTATTAGGGTTTGCTTATATTCGAGTTTGACTTAAAATACGCTCCTTTCGAGGTTCCTTAGGGTATGAGTCGAGTTTGGCCATTTCGAATTTGCTTGGCTTTCGATTTTACTCTAAAGTCGAATAAGAACCTTCGAATTTAGTTACACCTTCGAATTTGTCATTAATTTCGAACATAGTTGAATTTCAAACTTAATTCGAATTTGATTCCAAACAAATTTAAATTTAATTATATTCGAATTTCCCGAAATTCGAAAGAATTAATTTAAACTAATTTCGAATTAAATTAATTGACTTTAAATTCAAAAATATTTGAAACAATGACAAGTCTACAGAGGTTCATTGAGATGGATCACGAGGTCGGAAAAGCGAATTCCCCACCTAAGCTGATGAAAATAGAGGATTATTACTGGTAGGAGGATAGGTTCGCCGACTTCGCGAGGTTTAATGATATGCGGATGTGGATTTGTATAGACGAAGGATATATTCCACCTACGGCTGAGATTGAAGGACGACAAAAGGTTGTTCCATATTCAAAGATGAAGGACGACGATAAAAAGCTGTATGAAGCAGAGAACCGTGCATTCGCTATCACTAGAATGGCGTTACCTCAGGAGATCTTGCACACTTTCCGCAATCAGAAGACAACAAAAGAGCTTCGGGATGCTTTAGAGAAACGGTGTGAAGGTAACCCGAGGGTCAGAAAGAATAGAATGGAAATGCTCAAGCAGCAGTTCGCGATCTTCAAAGCTTTGAAGAACGAAAAGCTGGATTAGACAATTACCAGATTCTATCACTTTTTGACTGAGTTAGACAGCCACGATGTGGAGTATAGTGAAACAGAGAAAATTAACAAGATTCTAGATGTTTTGCCTGCCAAATGGGAAATGTAAGTGGCACTGATAAAGCATGATGAGGACAAGTTCTATACTCTTACTCTAGACAGTGTTATAAGAACGCTGAAGGCTTATCACTTTGAACTCCTTAAGAAGGAAAGGGATTACGACCAAGTACCGGATCCGGACATGTACTTTGGGAAATCAAAATCTTCAAGGGCAACTGATGTGAAGACTGCTACAGCATTCTTCTCGAGAGAGACATCGACACCTGTTGAATCAGAAGACTCAGTAAGTAGGGCTTTCTTAGGGTTTGCTAGACCAGAAGAAAAGCAGAATCAGGCTACACCTACATCAACATCTCAAGGGTATTTAAAAATGCCTATGAGCGCAAAATCTGCTGAAGACCATCTGAATCTGTTGGCTTCATTTGTGGCCGCTTACGACAATTGTGTTTAGGGCAAAATCAACGATCCTGCGCTTTGGGATGAGGATTACGATCAGGTAGATCCTGATGATCTAGAAGAGATGGATCTGCAATGGCAACTGGCCATGGTAACTCAGAGAGTTTAAAGGTTCATCAAGAGGACGGGAAGAAACCTCAACGTTAGTAACAATAAGATTGGGTTTGATAAATCCAAGGTTAAGTGTTACAGCTGTCAGGGGTTAGGACACTTCGCTAGAGAGTGTCAGAGACCGAAAGTAGAAAACTACCAAAATCAGTATCAGAATCAATCTCAAGGGAGATATCTGCCAGGTAGTTCAACCAGCCAGGCGAATATAGCTGGTCTGTTATCCAACGTCACATCAGACAGACAGCTTGATGGAACTTATGACTGGAGTACACATCCAGAGTCGAACGCTAGAGCCTTTATGGCTGAAGTGACCGAGACTGGAAGTGAAGGAGCAGAGGAAAAGACAGGGGACAGCAATCAGAATGAAAGCAGTCCGATGTTGGTAGAAAAGTCAGAAGATCAGACAATACTGGAGTTCGCCGCACAGATGGTCAGTGTCTGAAATTGCTATAGAAAAAGAAACTAAAGTGACTACTCATAATGTCTAGATTAAGAAGGTTAAATTTGTGCCATCCTCTAGTGAAAAGCCTATAGGACAGCACAAAATTGACTTTAATGATTAGGAAGAGGAACCAGTCGCTATAGTTGAGTTGAAAGAACCAGACACTAGTGAGACACCTAAGTCAAAGGGCACACATAAAAAGTCGATTGACAAAATGTCTTGCTTTAGATGTCACGAAAGGGGGCATGTTGCTCCTAGTTGTCCACATAGGAAGGTAGATTCTACACGTAAAACTGGAAAGCCGGAACAACATAAGCCCTCTCCAAGTGTTGCAAGCACTAGTAGTTCTCAAAATAACGAAAAAACTGTGCAAGCCGCACCTAAATTTGCTGTGAAACAAACACCTGTGTCAGGTCGACCCAAAGAAGTGATTAGGACTAACTCACCAAATAGAGTCATTAATTAATCTAGGTCAGGACCACAACAGACTTATAGGAGTACCACACCTAGCAGAGCGTACACTCCGGTTAGGTCACACACTCCTGTAAGACATTAAACACCAGGTAGAGCTCAGGGATATCAATCGGAATTGCCATATAATCAAAACTATTCAAGAGCTCCACAGCAAATGCCTACACAAAGGCCGAGAGTGAACTTAAAACACTCTGCACCACAACAGACTCCAATTCAAAAACCCAAGTCACCTGAAAGGAGAGATGGGTATTTGAAAGAGTTCAAGTATGTGGACGAGAATGGTATTACCAAGTCAGTTATGGCTTGGGTTCCCCGTGATAACTAACCTATTTTCTTTCATGTGCAGGAGATAACAATAGGTCCAAACAATAAATGGTTCGTCGACAGTGGTTGCTCCAGGCACATGACAAGGGAAAGAAGTCTCCTTGCAGACTTCAAGGGAGGGAATCGGGGCTTTGTATCATTCGCTGGCAATAAAGGAGAAAATATCACCGGTACTGGAGTGGTCACTAATAGGACTATCAAATTGGATCAAGTTTATCACGTTGATAAACTGGTTCACAATCTCATTAGTTTATCTCAAATCTGTGATAAGAAGAACTCAATTCTTTTCACTGATACTGAGGCGTTAGTGCTGAAACCGGGATTCAAGGTACCTGAAGAATGGATACTGATGAGGGCTCCAAGGAAGAATGACCTGTACATGCTCGACATGAACAAGCTGGAATCTTCGATGAGACCAATTTGTCTACCATCAAAAGCTTCAGAGACTGAATCGGTTTTATGGCACAGACGTATGGCACACTTGCACCTAAGAAAAATGAACTGCATTACGAAAAATGGATTGGTGCAAGGTGTTCCCATGAAGAGTTTTCAGTTCGAGGATAAGTGTCTACCGTGCAAGAAAGGAAAACAACACAAGAAGGCACACAAGTCAAAGACTCAGAACTCAATAGCTGCCACATTCGATTTGTTGCATATGGACCTCTTCGGACCAATCAACAAATGGAGTATAGTGAAACAGAGAAAATTAACAAGATTCTAGATGTTTTGCCTGCCAAATGGGAAATGTAAGTGGCACTGATAAAGCATGATGAGGACAAGTTCTATACTCTTACTCTAGACAGTGTTATAAGAACGCTGAAGGCTTATCACTTTGAACTGCTTAAGAAGGAAAGGGATTACGACCAAGTACCGGATCCGGACATGTACTTTGGGAAATCAAAATCTTCAAGGGCAACTGATGTGAAGACTGCTACAGCATTCTTCTCGAGAGAGACATCGACACCTGTTGAATCAGAAGACTCAGTAAGTAGGGCTTTCTTAGGGTTTGCTAGACCAGAAGAAAAGCAGAATCAGGCTACACCTACATCAACATCTCAAGGGTATTTAAAAATGCCTATGAGCGCAAAATCTGCTGAAGACCATCTGAATCTGTTGGCTTCATTTGTGGCCGCTTACGACAATTGTGTTTAGGGCAAAATCAACGATCCTGCGCTTTGGGATGAGGATTACGATCAGGTAGATCCTGATGATCTAGAAGAGATGGATCTGCAATGGCAACTGGCCATGGTAACTCAGAGAGTTTAAAGGTTCATCAAGAGGACGGGAAGAAACCTCAACGTTAGTAACAATAAGATTGGGTTTGATAAATCCAAGGTTAAGTGTTACAGCTGTCAGGGGTTAGGACACTTCGCTAGAGAGTGTCAGAGACCGAAAGTAGAAAACTACCAAAATCAGTATCAGAATCAATCTCAAGGGAGATATCTGCCAGGTAGTTCAACCAGCCAGGCGAATATAGCTGGTCTGTTATCCAACGTCACATCAGACAGACAGCTTGATGGAACTTATGACTGGAGTACACATCCAGAGTCGAACGCTAGAGCCTTTATGGCTGAAGTGACCGAGACTGGAAGTGAAGGAGCAGAGGAAAAGACAGGGGACAGCAATCAGAATGAAAGCAGTCCAATGTTGGTAGAAAAGTCAGAAGATCAGACAATACTGGAGTTCGCCGCACAGATGGTCAGTGTCTGAAATTGCTATAGAAAAAGAAACTAAAGTGACTACTCATAATGTCTAGATTAAGAAGGTTAAATTTGTGCCATCCTCTAGTGAAAAGCCTATAGGACAGCACAAAATTGACTTTAATGATCAGGAAGAGGAACCAGTTGCTATAGTTGAGTTGAAAGAACCAGACACTAGTGAGACACCTAAGTCAAAGGGCACACATAAAAAGTCGATTGACAAAATGTCTTGCTTTAGATGTCACGAAAGGGGGCATGTTGCTCCTAGTTGTCCACATAGGAAGGTAGATTCTACACGTAAAACTGGAAAGCCGGAACAACATAAGCCCTCTCCAAGTGTTGCAAGCACTAGTAGTTCTCAAAATAACGAAAAAACTGTGCAACCCGCACCTAAATTTGCTGTGAAACAAACACCTGTGTCAGGTCGACCCAAAGAAGTGATTAGGACTAACTCACCAAATAGAGTCATTAATTAATCTAGGTAAGGACCACAACAGACTTATAGGAGTACCACACCTAGCAGAGCGTACACTCCGGTTAGGTCACACACTCCTGTAAGACATTAAACACCAGGTAGAGCTCAGGGATATCAATCGGAATTGCCATATAATCAAAACTATTCAAGAGCTCCACAGCAAATGCCTACACAAAGGCCGAGAGTGAACTTAAAACACTCTGCACCACAACAGACTCCAATTCAAAAACCCAAGTCACCTGAAAGGAGAGATGGGTATTTGAAAGAGTTTAAGTATGTGGACGAGAATGGTATTACCAAGTCAGTTATGGCTTGGGTTCCCCGTGATAACTAACCTATTTTCTTTCATGTGCAGGAGATAACAATAGGTCCAAACAACAAATGGTTCGTCGACAGTGGTTGCTCCAGGCACATGACAAGGGAAAGAAGTCTCCTTGCAGACTTCAAGGGAGGGAATCGGGGCTTTGTATCATTCGCTGGCAATAAAGGAGAAAATATCACCGGTACTGGAGTGGTCACTAATAGGACTATCAAATTGGATCAAGTTTATCACGTTGATAAACTGGTTCACAATCTCATTAGTTTATCTCAAATCTGTGATAAGAAGAACTCAATTCTTTTCATTGATACTGAGGCGTTAGTGCTGAAACCGGGATTCAAGGTACCTGAAGAATGGATACTGATGAGGGCTCCAAGGAAGAATGACCTGTACATGCTCGACATGAACAAGCTGGAATCTTCGATGAGACCAATTTGTCTACCATCAAAAGCTTCAGAGACTGAATCGGTTTTATGGCACAGACGTATGGCACACTTGCACCTAAGAATAATGAACCACATTACGAAAAATGGATTGGTGCAAGGTGTTCCCATGAAGAGTTTTCAGTTCGAGGATAAGTGTCTACCGTGCAAGAAAGGAAAACAACACAAGAAGGCACACAAGTCAAAGACTCAGAACTCAATAGCTGCCACATTCGATTTGTTGCATATGGACCTCTTCGGACCAATCAACAAATGGAGTATAGGTGGTAGTTGGTACTGTTTCGTTAATACTGATGATTACTCACGTTTTTCTTGGGATTTCTTTTTAGGTACAAAGGACGAGACGGCTGCAAAGCTCATCGGGTTCTTAGACCAAGTGGAAAATTCGTACGGAACGAGGGTTAAGCGTATCAGAAGTGATAACGGAACAAAATTTAAAAACACGGTTATTGGTGTATATTGCCAATCAAAGTGTTGCTTATAAGTTCAAATATAAGTTTAATATGTGAAGTTCGAATTTATAAGTAAATTCGAATTTGTCAATGAGGACAAATTCGAATGGGCCTTGGGCATGATTCGAATTTGTCCTAGACAAACTCGAATCTGTCAGTATAATTAAGAGTTAATTCGATTAATTATTAGACTTTTGCAGAATTTCAGAGCGACTAAGCAAAAGGGCGATCTCGAACTTGCAAGTTTCCAGAGAGTAGTTTCGGAGAGAATCATTGTGTAGGGGCGTTCGTAGTCGTTCGTCTAACACCGTGGTAGTCTCCGTGTTTTCGTGTGTGTGATCTTACCGTCAAGCCGCTTACGAGGATTCCGCACTCGTTGGACGGTGTCGCGTTGAGATAGATCCGTAGAGTCAAGACCTTACATTATTCGAAGCCTGGTCATGTATATATTTTAGACAAGTCATTGTATGGCCTTAAACAAGCACCACGAGCTTGGTATGATGCCCTATCAAATTATCTTTTAAAATGTGGCCTCAACAAAGGTGCAGTGAACACTACTCTATTCATTAAACGTCATGTAGGTCCCGAATCAAAGTTGAATTTAATTCAAAGATTTTCAAAATTTTCGAAATTTACAGTTAGCTTCGAATTTAAGCCAAAGTCGAATGTTACATTCAAATTTGGCAGTAAATTCGAATTTGGAGACAAATTCGAAGGTCGTTAGTATAAATAGGTCAACAGTGAACGTTCATTATTCCCCTACTTTCGAATTTAGTCTTTCGAGTTTATATAGTGCGATTTCGAGTTTATTCCTTCGAGTTTGTCGTCTTCGAGTTTTCTTCTGTTTGTCGAAGTTTTGTCCGTTTGTACTCGAGCATAGTACAAATCTAGGTATAATCAACATCATTATACAAGATTTAGGAAGTATTAGACTCAATTTGAGCCAAAGTCGACTAGATTTGAGGTTTTAAGGGTTTGAACTTTGTAATTCAAAATCACAAAGTTTGAACCAGTGAAACTTCAAGTAAGTGTTAAATATCTTCGATTAGAACCTATCAGGACTAATGAATGTGATTTTCTATGTCTAAAATGCTTTAAATCTTGGACTTTTGTTTTGAAAAATCCGACTTTCGAGTTTGTTCTTAGATTCGAATTTGTGCCTAAATTCGAACATATCAATAAACTCAAATTAAGGTCAATTTCGAACATGTTATTCGAATATGCTAGTAAATCAAAATATTAGACTAATTTTTAAGTCAAACTTGTAGAAATTCATATGTGTTGGATTTTGAACTTACATAAGTTCACAATAAAACAAATTTGAATTTAAACAAGTTTATTTTTATTTTGTCCCTTCTAATATATTTTATACTTTATTGTGCAGATTTGGGGGATAGAGCGTTTATCCAAAAGCATAATATGGTCGTGTCACCAGACCGTGAGCTTCCTGAAGCTCAGGCATTTCGCCAGATGGTGGATTTTTTGGCTGCTTCAAGGGTGTCTTATGCCCTTTCGCACAATGTACAGATCGTGCTGCCTTACGTTAGGCAATTTTGGGATAATCTGCAGGTCGACTGCACAGTAACTCCGACAGTATTGCGGACAAGGATTGCCGGACAGCCTCTCGTGTTCTCCGCCGATGTGTTGCATAGGGTTTTGCAGTTGGGAACAGCCGAGCAGGAAGCTGGGCCAATTGACTTCCCGTTGGAAGTTAGGCAAGCAACATTATTAAGGATGGGGTATGACCTTTATGTGGCTAAGGCATCATACATGAAAAGTGGTTTAATTGGGCAATGGAGGTATCTGGTACATGTCTTCATGGTGTGCTTCGCTCCAAAGAAAGCCGGTTTTGACTACATCCTATCGAAGATGCAATCGGCGATGATAGCATTGGTTTACAACCAGAGGTTTAGTTACTCCGAAATGTTCTTTGCGGAGTTTGTTCACCAAATAACAGCTCCAGCAAGAGAAAGGTTTTTGATGTATCCTAGGTTCGTGATGATGCTGATCAGACATTTTTTGCCAAATCTGCCGCAATTGCCAGAAATTCAGAGTGTTGTCGTGATCGACAAGCGGATTTTTGCAGATTGTCAAGCGCATAATGCTCGTAGGGGTGAATTGGTTAGACCAGTAGATGCACCACTTTTTGGTGCTGTGGTGAATCCTGATTTTGAAGCCCCAGAAGGTGCGAACTGGGCTGGTGAAGTTTAAGTACAGCAGTAGCCGCAACAACAACAGCAACAGCAGAGGCCTCAGCAACAACCAAGAAGGAGGCAGAGAGCTCAAGTTATTAGACAAACTCAGGCTACAAGGCCTTCAACTAGCAGAGTACAGGAGTCAGTAGAAGCAGGTCCTTCAATGGACACTGCAGGTCCTTCAGTTGTAGCCCCCGTAATTGATCCACGGGTGGAGACTTTGGAAGAGATTTGGGCTGAAGGCTCGCATGCAAATGAAGAGATTACTACTGAGCTCGTTGGAGATATTCTTGAACCTCCAGTTGATGAAGAAGATATTCTGCGCCAGATAGATGAATATATTTGAGGTAGAGGGTCAAGCTGTGACCACATCTGAATCTGAGTCCGAAGAAGCTGAAGAGATTGAGGTAGATGAAGTAGCTGAAGAAGCAGCAGCAGAAGAGATAGAAGATCTGGCTTTCCGAGTAGGAAGATATGGATCCAGAATAGTGATTATAGATCAAGAGGCAGGGAAGAGGAGAACATGTAGGGATTCGGATGAAGATGACTCCGATTTCGAGATTGAAGATACAGCCCATTTGGTGCCTAGGCAGAGGGCCAAAAGGCATCGATTTATGCAGGGAGCTTCGTCTGCTTCTGCCTCTGAGCCTGAAACACCATCTGCTCAACCATCTATTCCACCACCACCCGTTCAATCATCAATTCCACCACCAATCATCCCGTCACCTGTCACATCCATTCCATCCACCTCATCCACCTTCACTGACAATCAAAGGTTTTTTTAGCTCAGAAGCAATGTAGATTTCCAGCAAGTCCAAATATTTCAACTTAGTAAAGCCGTCGGCGAACTTCAAGCACATAATGCAAATATCGATAAAGAAAATCTTGAATTGAATACATTTGTTGCCGATCAGGCTGCAGAGACCGAACTATGAGGTCCCTCATTGAGCAATTAATGAAAAATCTAAAGGCTCAGGGGGAGACTAGTTGCAGGGATACTGAGGAGTTGAGAAGGGAAGATGACGAAGGCATTGATCCCGATGCACCAAAAGATAGTGAGCCAGTAGATTTTTCTACTGCTCAACACGCCGAAGTTCAGGGGGAGCCGAGTCAGACTGGAGCTAAAGGAGCTGAAGGAGGTGAAGCTAGTCCCTCAAAGACTTTTGAGAGCGAAATGATAGACGCTCTGAGGGATATTGAGGAAGAAGTTATGGAGTTTGATTTTGAGGATGAGATAGAGGAGTTGGAGGAAGGAGAATTCGTGCCGGAGGAAATAGTTGATTGGAGATCCGATGGAAGTATAAGAGGATGAAGACGACAATGTCAATGAAGTGATTGTAAACTCACAGCCTATCACGGAGTTATATGTCCAAGACAATCACAACGTGATTGATATTGATGAGATCAAACTAGCCTCGGTAGCGGATTCTGAACTTGAAGAAGCTGAGAAAGAGCCATCTAGGGCTGAATTGATGAACTATGGTTCAGGAAAGAAGAAAAGAAGACAGAGCCGAAGATGAAGAGAAGAATGAGAGTTTCGGGCTCAGAAAATCTCTCAGGAGGAATTATAAGATGGTTCTTTGACAGAGAATTGCAGCTATATATATTGAAAAGGAGAGATGGACTTCAATACTTGAGGCGAACACTGAAAGTATTCAACACACTACCCAAGGTTGAAGTGAAAGTGCTAGCTTGGAAGGAGTTGATCAATATTGGTGACGACCCGTATGCTGAAGTGATTGGAAAGATTACAAGAAAAGAGGGTCGGTCAGGTAAATTTGAAAGGCTCAAGCCGAGGACCAGAAAGAGAGTCGAGGACAAGTCGAGAATAGATCCTCATACAGGTAGGCCATGGGCCAGAATGGTATACAAACCTGTAAGATGTTTGAAGAAGGTGCAAATGAAATCGATGCCACAAAATGTTTTAAGTAACATGAAGTGGTGGTATATCGATAATGAAACTGCTGAAGCTGTAATGGAAGATACACAAGAGAAAGTTATTTTGAAAGTGTATGATCCACAGCACTTAATAAATCTATCAAAGGACGACCTGAAGAAGCTACATGATCAGCCTATCTTCTTCCACGAAGGATGGAGATCTGAAGCCAGGAAGTTCCAGAAGATAGTAAGAATATGTATAGATATATATGCAGGAAGTAGTCTATATGGTCCAAGTACTTTGTCAAAATGTAAATAGTTAGAAGCTATCGTCAAGCGGGAGTCTGTTAGTACATATTGTGTGACGATAGTAGTCTAAGTTTTGATAGCATTTTGTGTATGTCAAGTAACTTGGTAATGAATAATGACTAGTGTTTGATATATGTGATTATGTGTGTTTGATATTGGTTGTTTGTATGTTTGAACTTGATGTAATGTATTACAAGAAGTTCAAACATAAATTTCAAAGATAAATTCAAACATAAGTTAAAACATAAGTTCAAATATAAGTTTAATATGTGAAGTTCGAATTTATAGGTAAATTCGAATTTGTCAATGAGGACAAATTCGACTGGGCCTTGGGCCTGATTCGAATTTGTCCTAGACAAACTCGAATCTGTCAGTATAATTAAGGGTTAATTCGATTAATTATTAGACTTTTGCAGAATTTCAGAGCGATTAAGCAAAAGGGCGATCTCAAACTTGCAAGTTTCCAGAGAGTAGTTTCAGAGAGAATCATCGTGTAGGGGCGTTCGTAGTCGTTCATCTAACACCGTGGTAGTCTCCGTGTTTCCGTGTGTGTGATCTTACCGTCAAGCCGCTAACGAGGATTCCGCACTCGTTGGACGGTGTCGCGTTGAGATAGATCCATAGAGTCAAGACCTTACATTATTCGAAGCCTGCTCATGTATATATTTTAGACAAGTCATTGTATGGCCTTAAACAAGCACCACGAGCTTGGTATGATGCCCTATCAAATTATCTTTTAAAATGTGGCCTCAACAAAGGTGCAGTGAACACTACTCTATTCATTAAACGTCATGTAGGTCCCGAATCAATCAAGCAAGCACACAATAAGCTATATAAATAAAGATCACGAATGAGAATAATACCAATTACCGAATATATTAAACCTTGAATGAAGAACACGAAGAACAAAGGTTTATCTCTCTATGAAATGGCTACACGAACACCTACACCTTCAATAATCGCTTTTGTTTTTTTTTTTAATAAAACCCTAAATAACCCTTTAAATAATAAACCTAAATAGGCCTAAGCCCGTGGACTAAACTATTAAAGGTCGTACATAAATAACCTATGAACTATTAAATAATTACAAACAAACCCCTAGACTTGATTACAATTAATTAACCCTAACAATCTCCCCCTTTCGGTTCAAGTCTGGATTCTTCAAATAAGCTTGATCTTTTTATGAATAATCTCCCTTCTGAATATTCTCTTTCAATAATAGTTTTCAGAGATCTCAATAGTGAAAATCTTCAACTGATGTGGAAATCATCTTCAGCGTTGATAAGAATCATCAGTCGAACTTGGCAATGAAATTCGTCACTTTGAGAGTCAGCAGACTTTAACTTTAACACAAGCTTCAGATAGATTGTAGAATGATTTCTTTTCTAAGCTTTATCATTTGAAGCTTTTAAACTTTTAAACTTTGACTTTCTCTTGATCTTGTCCACTGTGACTCTGTTCTCTCCCCCTTGATAATTCAACCGAACACAAATTTATCTTCAGATGAGCTTTCATTCTGGTTGAAACTATCTTTCTTTTTCTCTTTGTCCCCTTGAATCCTTCAGTTATCTCTCTCCTTTGGTATTCTCAGCCATAAATCATAGACTTATTCTCCCCCTCATGATGATTTAGAGAATCTGGATTATCATGTAAACTTCTCAGATATCCTTGGCAAGACGCTTACTCCGCCTCGAAATATGAATAGTTACTCTTTATCATCACAAATAGTCATTAGGCTTTGCAACCTGTGACATGCAAATAAGAATTATAGGGAAAAATAACAACCAGGACCATTTAGGTTTCCTGTTAACATGATAGTTATGAACTATGTGACCTACATTCAGCGCTGGATTTGATGTTAACACTAGTATGATTTCCAACTAATCATTGTGAAATACTTATATTAAGCACCACTATATTTGTTCTGGCTTTGTCATAGTAGACAACCAATGGAATGTCACACAGACATGACTCGATAAGTATCCTAAGTAGTGTATAAAAATTAGGCTCTAGAACATTGTGCAATCAAATGATGTTTGGAGACCGGAGAGGACTTCTTCCTGTTTCAATATCAATTAACTCCGAATGAGAAATCGAAAGATTATAAGGTATATCTCCGTGAGAAATGAAACAGTGGCCTTTTAAGAAGCAACTGAGTAGCTAGAAGGGTTCTGTGCTTGCGTCACTGGGTCCATGATGTCTTATTCAATACCAAATCTCAACAAATAAGATTCGATAGCATATGTAGGAAACCCAGCTATTTGTAGGTTTTAATCATTTCTTTCCCCTCAATATCTCAATTATCATTTTTCAACTAAAGCTTCCTCCGACTCACTTTTATCAACAAAGCAAGATTTAATGCACCCCCATCTCCTTTCAATTAAATACCCTCTCATTTTCATTTTATCTTTTCTCAACCCGATCAACACACCATTGTGTTTGATCCTCCTCAACTAAATCTAGAAGACCTTTACCTCTCATCTATTGGAAGAAATACTCCGTGAGTAGGTCATCGGGTTCTGGGTAGACCATAGGAGTGATATATATGCCTATTTTGCTCATTTGGTGCATTTGAGTCAGAAATTTCCATCAAACGTCATGAATTTTGAGTTCTGAACTAGCAGTTATAACAAATAACACAGTATGCTCAGAAGAACTGCTTTAGTGATATGAGAGTGAACTCAATGAAATAAATAATATGAGCTTGGAGATGAGTGAATGAATCCGAAAGAATCAGAAAAAGATAATGCAGAATGAGTAAATGATTCTGATTTGAATGAATAAGAATGAAACTCAGTTCAGATATGAACGAATTCAGTGATGAACGAATACATAGGGTGTTGAGAGATTCTCAAAGAATTACGATCATGAGATCTGATAAGTCAGAATTAATCAAAATAAGTGAATCAGAATGAATGTATCCTGATTGGCATGAAAATTTGACTGATCTTCTTATATGAAACAACGAAAATTTTCTCCCCTTTAAATGATGATAGGATAAAATCCAAAACAGTTTGCATCATTAAGGGTTCAAAAAACTTTAACTACGTAAGAAAAACTTAAATAAAATAAAATCACTCCCCCTTCAAGTATGCACTAAAAATATTTCTTTTAGAAAGTCCTGCATACTAGAAGAGTGATAAACATGTCCTCGTTAACGCGTAGTTGAAAACTCCCCCTGCAAATAAGAATAAATATCAGTTAACAGAATTTGGAAGCATAATATATGAAATAATTTCATACTCCATGTAACATCCTAACTTTTGGCCCAACTTAATTATCTGATTATCGAACCAATAATGTAATTTTATTACATTATTTGAATTATAATTTAATTAAGTTATGAAATATTTAATTAAATTATATAAATATTTGAATTATGATTTAATAATTATTAAAGATAATTAAATAAAAGAGATATAAGATACAAAAATAATAGTGGGTTAAGTAGCAAACGTAACTGATTAAGTATATAAACGTTAATAATATTCATTAATCACAAAATTAGAAATCAGACTCTCTCTCTCTAATTTCTCTCTCTCTCTCTACTCTCTCTCTAAAAATCTTACAAAGTTCATGAATCCTTGCTCTAATTTGCAACCAAGTTAAAGAATTAATCAAGGGCAAGTGACAGGAAGTGATAAACGACAACAATCTATAACGAATTTGAGGTAAGAATTTAAGTTTAAAGTTTCTATATTTTCGGTCTTGAAGATAGGAATTCGAATTTAACATTTTCATATGATTTAAAGCTAATTTAGCTTAAGTTTTAACTAGAATATGATAGATTATGTATAATATAATTGAACCTATGTAACACCCCGACTCCCGAGCAGGTACGTGTAATTATCCTATTGACTAATTATAATAGTGATTATTGCGTTGGTCCAATTGCGTCCCGTATAGTGGATTATACGTGTCGGGACGGGGGATTACGTGGATTCGGGATATAATTTTAGCGGATAAATTATAATTATGGATTCACGAGATTAAATGGGATTTAATGATATAAATAGTGGATTTTTGATATTGGGATCGGGTATCGGTGTCGAACCCGCGATATAACGGGATCCGTTTATGTAATATATGTGTGTGACGCTCATTCTTATCCTCTCTTTTGTGCAATTCAAAGGAAAAAGGTGTGTGTGTGTGAACCTATTCTGCTGGAGCTCAGATTGGATCCAAAAACAAGTGATCAAGGTGTTAAAAATCAGATTTGGCATCTCCTAGTTGTGTTCTTGAAGTTGCAAGGTAAAGGGCCTTTGATTTAACCTTGATTCTATGTGTTAATTGTTGAGATAGGTTGGGAATTGGTTTGGTTATATATTAGCAGCGTTTTAGTGTTATTTTGGTGTATTATAACTGCTGGAATCGGGTTAGGGGGATGAGTTCATCCCTGGACAGAGCAGAAACAGAAACAGGGGCCTGCTGTTCGACGCGAGCGCGGTCACGACGCGCTTAGCGCGGCCGCGATGTTCTTCCTCGAGCGCGGGCCGCGATCGGGCCAGTGCGGCCGCGATCGGGCTTCTGCGGGCTTGGGTCGGTTTGGGCTTTGGGGGTCCGTTGGGTTGTTTTGTGGGGTCATTTGGGTATATTAACAGTTATGGGATAATCGAGATTAATCTGGGAGAATTAATTGTGTACAGGGGCTATCAGAGACTGTTACGGGCCGGGTTCGGATCAATCAGTTAGGGAGATTGTGCAGGGTGATCCAGGTGAGTACGCGAGACTTTTTCCAAAGACTAGTCGTTGTCTTTCGAGTCTTTTGTGTTAATATTTCATATGTGATTATATGAATTGTTTGGGCACTGCGAGTTGCCCCTCAGGTATGATCTTTCTTTCTTACTATGTGTTATATTTGAGATCCATTACTATATATTGCGATGAGTATCGTGGGAGCTGTGTAGCTCTGTTTGACCCTGTGAAGGGTTCCCATATATATATATGCGGCCGTTATTCCTGTTAGCTTCCACGGGCGTGGTTTGGCTCCAGGGGGGGAGGGATCCCCAATTGAGATGAGTATCTCGTTCTGTATTGGATCTCTAGGGTCTCTGAGTAGAGACTCGCTGGCATGTGTTATGCCGTGTAGTGTAGGGTTGCCATGTGACATGCGATGTGTGATTATGTGAATTGTGCAGTGTCTAACCCTTGTGTACTCACGAGCTGCGAAGCTTACGTATTCGAGTCTGATGTGTGTATCAGGGGGACCAAAGATAGGACCGCCAGCTCCTGAGCGACGATAGGAGCTTGACTTGCTGCGATCGGGAGATTGTGCTTTTGTTATCTGTACGTGATACTTTGCTAGAAACTTTGGGACAAATGATACTGGGTTGTATGTGAATATTTGGGTCCGGGTCGGGTTTTGTATGTCGGGTTGACTTCGGGATATTACGGTTAATGTTTGTGTAAAATGTTTTAATTAATCAGTGTTTGTGTAAACCTTGACATTGGGATATGGATTGTGATTGCGTTAATGCCACATGTGTATTGTAAGTGACGTGGCTTTTAGTTGGGATTAGAGGGTGTTACATGTATGGTATCAGAGCTTGTGGTTTTAGTATTGAGTATCAGTGGATGCTTGAGCTTAGACCGTGTTCAGATTCTTGGGGAGTGTTCCGGTGACGGATACTAGAGGATTTAATTATCCTGGCTTAGTGTATAACGCTGGGAGACCTATTTCTTGTGCTTAATTGCCTTGTTTTGTGCAGATCAGTATGGCAGACCAGGGAGAGGGTTCTGGCGCGGGTAAGCCGCCGGGTGATGATGAGTATATCCGCAAGTCAGAGTTGCTTGGGGTTCTTACAGAGTTCTATAGACAGCAGAGAGAGCTGGAGAGAGAGCAGGGACGTGATACAGGGCCACGTACTGGGGATGGTCAGGATACGGGCACGGGTGCAGGTGCCTCTTCCTCTACATCTCAGCGAGGGGGTTCATTTAAGGATTTCATGACTGGGAATCCTCCAGAGTTCAGAGGCGGGGGTGAGCCAGGGATGGCACTCGCGTGGGAGCGCGAGATTGAGTCTGCATTTCGGGTTGCTCATGTGGACCCGAAAGACATGGTAGGGTATGCCACGTATCAGTTGAGGGGTGGAGCCTCACAGTGGTGGAGATCTATCGAGTCTTCCCTGTCTGATTCTCGTGCATATGCGATGTCCTGGGCTCAGTTTAAGGACATGTTTGAAATTCAGTATGCACCCCGTGATGAGCAGCGAGAGATGGAGCGCCGTTTCCTCCACTTACAGCAGAGGGATCTGTCCGTGCAGCAGTATGTGGATCGCTTCAATGAGTACTCCCAGTTCGCGCCGCAGCATGTGAATACAGAGAGGAGCAAGGCCGATGCCTTTGTTGACGGCCTGAGACCAGATATCAGGGAGTTTGTGGGACTACAGGAGACGTCCTCTTTTGCTAGGGCGCTAGAATTAGCTCGCATGAGAGAGCGAGAGATCGAGAGGCAGCGAGAGCAGCCACCTACTCAGAGACAGCGTACGGGAGCCACTGAGCAGTCTAGTTACTGGCGCGAGCCGAGGGATCAGCAGCCCGAGCAGGGCCGTCATCAGGAGCAGAGTTCAGGTCCGCGTAGGGACCGAGGCAGAGATAGAGGTCGGGATGAGAGATCCCGGGGACAGGGTCAGAGAGGCAGTCATGCGGCCAGTCAGAGCAGTGTTGGGCAGGGGTCCCGAGCATCGGGGAGTAGAGCTGACAGTTTATCCGGAGAGCGAGATTGTCCGAGATGCCACCGCAGGCATGCCGGACCGTGTGCCAGTGATCAGTTCCGGTGTTTTAGATGTGGTCAGTTCGGCCACACAGCTACCGCCTGCACAGCCCCAGAGGCATTATGCTTCCGATGTGGGAAGCCGGGCCATCGCATGAGAGACTGCCCAGAGTCAGCACCAGCAGTACCGGGAGCGAGCACGAGCGGTGCTAGAGTCGAGCCTTCTTCTTCCACCTCCCGCAGGGATGCAGCTCCGAGAGCCAGAGGCCGGGTGTTCCAGGCCACAGCTGAGGAGGCCAGAGATGCTCCAGATGTCGTTACGGGTACGTATATTCTGAATGGCTTGCGTGCGCGAGTCTTATTTGATTCTGGAGCCGATCGCTCTTATGTGTCAGTGTCCTTCTGTGCTTATTTTACTGTTGTTCCTACTGTATTATCTGTGCCATTGATTGTCGAGAGGGTAGACGGCAGTACCGCTTTAGTGAGCCGTATTTATCGAGAGTGTGTACTCGAAATCGATACTCACCGATTCCTGATCGATTTACTGCCTATCGAGATCAGCAGTTTCGATGTGATCGTCGGTATGGACTGGATGACAGCCCGTCAGGCAGATATTCTTTGTGCAAAGAAGATGATCAGGATACCGATTTCTGAGACCGAGGTCGTGACAGTTTACGGGGAGAGGCGAAAGGGCGAGATTGGGATCATCTCGATGGTTAGAGCTCAGAGATATGTGACCAAAGGTTGCGAAACCTTCTTGGCTTATGTGATTGACGCCCAGAAGGAGAAGACGAAGATAGGGGATGTACCTGTAGTGCGAGACTACCCTGAGGTATTCCCAGATGAGCTACCTGGGCTACCGCAAGATCGCCAGGTAGAGTTCCGGATCGACCTTATCCCTGGAGCGGTGCCGATTGCGAAGACGCCTTACAGGCTGGCACCCACTGAGATGCGAGAGATGATGACTCAGCTACAGGGATCTAGCTTCTTCTCGAAGATTGATTTGCGATCTGGATATCATCAGCTGAAGGTCAGGGAAGAGGATGTGCCCAAGACAGCCTTCAGGACGCGCTATGGACACTATGAGTTTCTAGTCATGCCATTCGGACTGACTAACGCACCCGCAGCCTTCATGGATTTGATGAACAGGGTGTGTAGAGCCATGTTGGATCGATTTGTGATCGTGTTCATAGACGACATATTGATCTACTCGAGGAGCGCTGAGGAGCATGAGCAGCACTTGAGGGAGGTCCTAAGCGTGCTGCAGAAAGAGAGACTTTATGCGAAATTTTCGAAGTGCGAGTTTTGGCTCCGAGAAGTGCAGTTCTTGGGCCATATTGTGAGCGGCGAGGGCATCAAAGTGGATCCTGCGAAGATCGAGGCTGTGATGAGTTGGGAGCAGCCTAAGACCGTGCCAGAGATTCGTAGTTTCCTGGGATTAGCAGGCTACTACAGACGGTTCATTCAGAATTTTTCGCGGATAACCATGCCGTTGACGAGATTGACACGGCAGGGCGTACCATTCGAGTGGAATGACGAGCAGGAGACTGCCTTTGCCGAGTTGAGAGCTCGATTGTGCCAGGCGCCGGTGTTAGCCTTGCCCGAGGGTACGGATGATTTCGCTGTGTACTGTGATGTATCAGGGACAGGGCTGGGTTGTGTGTTGATGCAGCGGGGCAAGGTGATTGCCTACGCTTCGAGACAGCTGAAGACATATGAGGAGAATCATACTGTCCATGATCTTGAGTTGGATGCCATAGTCTTTGCGCTAAAGATATGGCGACATTATCTATATGGGTCCCAGTTTGTGGTTTATACGGATCACAAGAGCCTTCAGTATCTTTTCAGTCAGAAGGAGTTGAACATGCGACAGAGACGCAGTTTAGAGCTTCTGAAGGATTATGACTGTGAGATACAGTATCATCCTGGAAAAGCGAACGTAGTTGCTGACGCCTTGAGTCGTAAGGCGTGCGTTTAGACGATTACCTCCCGAGCTGTGAGACTCGAGATCACCTCTACCCTGATTGACAGTCTGAGATTGGCACAGATAGAGGGTCTGCGGGAGCAGAATGTGAAGAGGGAAAGGTTAGTTGGGCAGACAAAGTTGTTGGTCAGGGATGACCGAGGGATATATACGCTGAGAGGCAGAGTTTG
>JAANYP010000209.1:0-132291 GCA_020465985.1 Centrapalus pauciflorus
CCCCCATTATGTCTTGTTGCTACTGGCATCGCGATATTGGGCCAAGCAAATGGGTAGGCACAATACACCGCGGACATCTGTGTCCCACTGTGTGACAACCCATGCATGCAGGTAAGAACGTACACCTACTAAAGATGGAAATGTAAAGTAGTGGAAAATCCACCCACTGCGCCCAAAAATCTTTTACTTGAAACACTGATGACGTTAACACAAGATACAAAACCATTTATTGTAATTAAGGGGTAATGGTTTATACGTTGCAATTAGAGCATGTGTAATCCACCGATTGGATGGATAAACGAGAGAGGTTACTGTCCCAGAGAGTATCCAGAGTCAGTGATTTTCACACTGCGAGTCTAATGACGCTGTAGTGGTGTTGGAGCAGTCCTGGTCAGTATGAAAGACAAATGGTCTGCCACCAATCGGAAATGAAAGGCGAAGGGGAAAAGAAGATAATGATGAAATGGAATATAAGAAGTCTCGAATGGTGGATTGGTGATGTAGGGTTCCAACGACCATACCAAATTACTGTACAATGTCGATAGGAGATGTACGAATCGACCCAGTGGTATAAGATCTAACAAGCTTTAGACAGAGCCCTCATAGTTCTTGGATCCTTGGAATTCAGCTTGAGCATTATCTAGTGTAAATAATGAGAAGCATATGAAAAGAAAATGACAAAAGATGAATCATGTCTTGAACAAAATGTTTTGGTTTGTGTTTTGCGACCAAAACTTAGTTAATAAGGTACACAAGAAAGGTTAAGTGCCCTCCTGTATGGACCATACTTAAAGTTAACTATTACTTAGAAAAATGTGGTGACATATAAATTAAAATTAATGTTTTTAAAAATAATCCATTATATGTTTAACTTAAGGCTAAAAAGGGATTTGGTTGAATTTGAAACCTGGAGTGTTGTGATGTTTGACTCTTGACTTGTTGGTTGGCGACACATACACATGCTTGCCATGTTCCTTCTTCACTACCCATCCATTCCCATATTTTCAATTTTCATTGCGTCTGATGAATCTAACACGTTACCAACACCCTTCTGATCTGTTCTAATCCAAACCTTACATCTTCTATTTATAAACGATCTACCACCTATCGTGAAGTTGGAAACACGTTTTCCTTTAAATCGTAACACTGCAGACAAATCAAAATATTAAATAAAAGTCTGTGTTGATATGCAGTTTTTGGAAGATTAAACTTTTGGTTTTAAAAAGGTTAATAACCATTTTCCCCATCCAACTTTTAGATTTGTTTCTTTAGCCGCTAAAACTATTTTTTGTTTTAATTTAGGCTTAGTGTTCTTCTTTGAGAAAAATATATAAAACCAATGGCTACAAAATACGTTAGTTTAGTGGTCAAATCGAGACAATTTTCAGTGGTTAAATCAGTAAAAAAAAATTTTAGTGGCTAAATATATATATACGAAAAATAGTTTAGTGGTAACTCGAGACAAAAAATAGTTTAATGGCTAAATCAAAAAAAAAAAAAAATCTGAAAGTTAGATGACCAAAATGTCAGTTAACCCTACATCTTTAATTATAGCTTACATTTCTAACTATTTGTTAAACATACACAAACAATTCCTCTAGTATATTTTAAGTATCATCCAAGAGCCCTTTACTACAAAGAATTTTAGACACAATTTTGTTACTAAAGATTATAGACACAATTTTGTTATTAATTTGCCAAAGAGTCATTGAAATGGAGATAATTTCAACTCTAAATATACATCCCAGATAAAATTAACATAAGATTTAAATTACAGTTATACGTAATCCTTGAGAAAAGAAAAAACCAGACGTCATTTGGAATTTAAAACTTGCTCGTTAAAAGCAAACACTATTCGAAAAGGGATAATTGCGAAAAAAAAAAAAAACTCTCAACTTGTCAGTTTTTGTGATTAAAACTCAAACCATATTTCGTTGCATATAAAACCCCGAATTAACGACAAATCGGTAAATCAATGTTTTATTAATGAATAACCGGTTGACACCGGTTATTAATCCTACGTGGACCGGTAAATAACCTACGTGGAATAAATTATAATCGTTGAAACCAAATGCCAAATATTATACATAATTTAAACCCCCGTTGATGATATAATCCCGTATAAAAATTACAATTAAAAATTATTAACGGAGGTTTAAATGATGTGTAATAATTGGCAACCAGTTTCAACAATTAAAATTTATTCCACGTATGTTATTTACCGGTCCACGTAGGATTAATAACAAATTTCAACCAGTTACTCATTGATAAAACCTTGATTTACTGATTTATAGTTAGCTCGAGATTTTCTATGCAACGAAAGATGGTTTCGAGTTTTAATCATAAAAAACTGACAAGTTGAGATTTTTTTGCACAGTTATAAAACAACCTCAATCAAGCCAATTACTATTACTGTTAGTATTATTATTATTCTAAATTAACAATATTGATACTATTTATTAAAAGACACCCATAGTTATCTCTTAAAACATGCAATTTATGACGGTCAGTGAGATTTTTAGCTCGAGATTTTTATAAGCTTCGATCCGTTTTAATCGTAAGTTGTGTTTGATAGACAATTTTTGCTTCAAAACTTCTTAAAAACATTTACTCGTAAATGAATATTTAATTCATTTATGTTTTAAATGGGGATGGAGCTCTCATGAGACACAAATTTACAAGAAATGTTAAATAAGTTTTATTTAATTTGATATTTTATTTATATGTTGTTTTTAAATGGGTTAACATTGAAAAACCCCACGAACTTTCATATAGTTATCGATTAAGTAACTGAACTTTTTTCTTTTTCTGAATATTTATGTCCCTAAACAAAGTTTGTTATATTCAAAAGGGAAAATGACATCAAATAGCTCTGAATTTTCGACTTTGTACACATTTATGTAGTGAACTTTTTTTTGTACACATTTGGTAGTCAAAGTTTAAAAATTGTTCTAATTTGGTAGTTGGCGTACCTGTTAACCGGTTGCTTCCGGTGTCGATGCCTATCTGGACAATTTTTTAATGACGTGGCTACCCTTTTTTGTATTATACCCGGTTTTATCTATGTGCAACCCGTTTTTTAAAATCGCCCGGTTATAAACCCGGTTCATTTTTCATACTATTGATCCAACTTGTAAGAACCGGGTTTATAACTGAGTAATAAAACCGGGTGATTTAAAAAAAAAACGAGTTGCCGCATAGATAAAATTGGGTATAATATAAAAACGAGTAGCCACGTCATTAAAAAATTGTCGACGTAGGCATCGAAACCGAAAGCAACCGGTTAACAGGTACGCCAACTACCAAATTGGAACAATTTTGAAACTTTGACTACCAAATGTGCACAAAAAAAGTTCACTACATAAATGTGTATAAAGTCGAAAGTTCAGAGCTATTTGATGTCATTTTTCCTATTCAAAACTATATATTTTTAACATGTTACCTGGTTAACAAGTAAAACAATTAGTTCTTCATATAGTTTAATATTAAAAAAAACCAACTTTCTTTTACTATTTTCACGATTAAGTCACTTGAATTTCTTTTTTCTTGTTTAGGTCACTGTACCGTTTACCGGTTAGTGACCTGTTAAACAAATCAAATATATAGTTTTGAATAAAACAAAAACTGTCTAGGAACTTAAACACTTGGAAAAAAATACAGTGACTTAATCAATAATTTCATAAAAGTTCGTAAGAGTTTTTCAATATTAACCATTTTTAAATTAATAAACTCTGGCTAGCTTTTATTTAAACAGACATCATATAAATCAATCAATCAATCGATATATATTAATAAAACAAAACAATTCGTGACATGTGTCACTTTCTCAGCTATTTTAATTTTTTTTTCCCGCTCATTTTGCCTAATATAACTCTTTCAATTAATTTACATAATTGATTTTAAATAAACTAAAAGATTACTAATATAATTAAATGATTTATATATTTCCTAATTTAATCTCTAATTTACGTAAAATGTTTCATCAAGAATGACATATTATATAATTGATTTATAAAACAAATTTTTTTATTTTCAAACTTTAAATTAAATGTTACATGCTTTAGTCCTAATTATAATTTATAAATCATGTGTCATCATCAACAATTTACACGTGGCATATCATATTATATAATAATAAATGATATCTGAATCATATATTTCTAAACTTACATATAATATAATAAGATTTAAAATCAATTCAGACCAAATATTCATATTTAAATATTTGACAACTACAATACAATATAAAGTTTAAAGATGATGAAAAAAAAATATTATTATTTATATATATTTTGAACTCTAAAAACATTATAGTTTATGTCAAATAATAATAATATAATTCTTATATTTTTATAATAAAATTAATATTTTTATGTTTTAATTATTAGCTTGTAGTATGTATTTAATACAAAGGGATAATTTCATATATACCCCTCTAAAAGATGGAAATGCTGAACTCTGCCCAAGTAAAGCAGCTTAGAAGTGATCATGGTACTGAGTTCAGAAACAGTACTCTTGAAGACTTCTGTGAAGAGAAAGGAATCACTCAAAACTTTTCAGCAGTAAGAACTCCTCAACAAAATGGAGTTGCTGAAAGGAGAAACCGAACTCTCATTGAAGTTGCCAGAACCATGCTGTGTGCATCAGGTTTACCTTCATCATTTTGGGCTGAAGCTGTTAACACTGCCTGCTTCACCCAAAACAGATCCTTAGTGGTGAAAAGATTCAACAAGACTCCCTATGAGCTGCTCAAAGGGAGGAAGCAAAATGTCAGTTATTTCCATGTGTTTGGATGTCCCTGTTTCATTCTGAATCAAAGGGACCAGCTGTCAAAGTTTGAACCTAAAGCTGATGAAGGTGTGTTTGTTGGCTACTCTGCTATCTCCAAAGCCTACAGGAGTATACAACAACAAAAGAAAGGTGATAGATGAATCTTATTCAATGTCACCTTTGGAAGAGTCCAAGAATGCCTCCACCAAAGCTGTTCCTGGAATCAGTTTCAGGAAGACCTTAACTTTGATGATCTGATGCATTCAATCAATGAAGAGGACTCAAAAGCTTCCATTACACCCAGTGTGGAACCTGTTAATCATGATGGACATGATGATGATTATGTCAATACACCCTGTGTGAATAAATGTACTGACTTAATTACAACTGCATGTCCAGAACCTATCAATGCTGATTTTCCCAGTTCCTCTGCTGATATGTTCAACAGCGGTCAGACATGTTCAACAAGTGAACAGGCTCAAGACAACAGTGTGTCTGAAAATCTTGAGAACTGTTCAACAGGACCTGCTGAAGATGTTAACAACTCAGGTGAATCTTCATTGAAAAATGATGCTAAGTGGATCAGGTGTCACCCCAATGCTCAAATAATTGGTGACATCAACAAAGGGATACAAACACGGTGGGACAGCTTAGGGAACTTTTGTATGTTCTCTAGCTTTGTTTCACTAATGGAGCCAAAGAAGGTTGATGAAGCATTAAAGATGCCCAATTGGATCAACTGCGCCATGCAAGAAGAACTCATCAGTTAGAGAAACAAAGTATGAAAGTGGTCCCTTCGCTTCCTAAAGGTAAAAACTATAATTGCTACAAAAATGGGTTTTCAGGAACAAGCATGGACGAGGCAAGGTCATGTCATTTTAGACAATTAAGGCAAGACTGGTGTCAGGGCTACAGAACAGGAGGAAGGCATTGACTATGATGAAACATTTGCTCCTGTGGCCAGGCTAGAAGGACAAATTCGTTTGTATCTAGGCCTTACGCTGCTCATAAGAGCATGAAAGGTATATTCAAATGGGATGTGAATAGTCATTTTGAATGGGAACTGCAGAAGAAGTAATGTCAAGCAGCCTCCAGGTTTGAAAATGAACAAAACACCCAGGTTTTGTTCTATAAGTTGGACCAAAAGCTTCTCTTATGGTCTCAAACAAGCCCTAAGAGCCTGGTATGGACACTCTTACTGAATTCCTTATGAGCAATGGGTACTCCAGAGGGAAAGGGGATACCACACTGTCATAAAGAAAGGTGAAGTCTGATATTATGCTTGTTCAAATTTATGTGGATGACATAATATTGGTTCTACTAATGAGACAGTATGCAAAGAATTTTTCATGTACTCATGAAAATCTAAGTATGAAATGAGTATGATGGGAGAACTAACTTTCTTTTTAGGATTACAGGTTAAACAAACCTCAACTGGAATTTTTATAAATCAAAGAAAGTACACTTTAGATCTTTTGAAAAAGTTCAAATTTGATCAAAGTTCTCCTATTAAAACCCCGATGGCAACCAATGTAAAATTGGATGCTGATGCCAGTGGCAAAGCTGTTTCAGTAACAGCTTACAGAGGCATGATTGGGAGCTTGCTATACTTGACTGCTAGTAGACCTGATATTATGTTTGCCACCTGTTTATGTGCTAGGTTCCAAGCTGATCCAAAGGAATCACATCTAGCTGCTGTTAAAAGAATCTTCAGATACCTGAAGGGTACACCAGGTTTGGGTCTTTGGTACCCCAAAGACTCAAGCCTTGAACTAACAGGTTATTCAGATTCTGATTTTGCAGGCTGCAGGTTAGATAGGAAAAGCACAACAGGTGGATGTCAACTCCTTGGTGGAAAGTTGATTAGTTGGAGTAGCAAGAAGCAAAACTCAGTGTCCACTTCTACTGCTGAAGCTGAATACATTGCTGCTGGAAGCTGCTGTGGGCAGATTCTGTGGATGCAGCATCAGCTTGAAGACTATGGGCTTGTGTATAGGAAAACTCCTATTCTGTGTGATAACACAAGTGCCATAGCATCTCCAACAATCCAGTATTTCACTCAAGAACAAAGCATATTGAAGTCAGACATCACTTCATCAGGGATCACATTCAGAAAGGTAATGTGGAGGTAAGTTTTATTTCCACAAATGAACAGCTTGCAAACATTTTCACCAAACCTCTGGATGAAACAAGGTTTAATTACCTTGTCAGCAAGCTGGGCATGTTAAACAAGAGTGACTAAGTGTCTCTCAAAGGTCTAATAACTTGTATGTTTCACACTGCTCAAGTTTTTCTGAACAGCTTAGACAGAACAGGTTATACATGTTCTGTACTTAGTCATTTGTCTGAAAAACTTGAACAGCTTGAGCATACAACAGGCTGAACAAAAACAGTTTAACCTGTTTATTCGTCCAGCCTGCTCTGATGGTCCAATCTTCAACCTGTTCACTTCTTCACACTGTCTTACAAGCCATTGTCTTGTAACCTGTTCAACTATTGAACACAACCTGTTCTCACAAAGGAGAGCAGGCTGAAGGCACAGTTTGAAGGGAGAACAGCTTGAAGACTGAGAACCTTGTGTTGACCCTGATCATCACAGGTTTGACCAACAGCGTAGACCAAAAGTTTAATTATCTTTCTTCATAATTAAGTTACTTAAATTATGTTTTAATTTAACTTAATTACTGCGGATAATGTGTGTTACGTGTGTTAGTGATTAAAAAGGTCAAGTGGTCTGACAAATGTTTCTGACATGGACAACCGTTCCGTTTTTCCGTCAACTAACATTTCAAATCAAACCGCCCAAACCTTTTCTCTCTCATACACACGACCATTCAAATCCTATAAATACCTACATACTGTTTCATCTTCGTCTTCCTCATCATTTCCAGAAATCCTCAAGAACCCTAAAATCGACTAAGTGTCTTTTGCTTCTTCAAACCTCAAAAATTCCCAAATGGCTCACAGACCTAATCCCTTTCTCCCAGTATTTGTTGGTGAGGATGTTGTCAACACTCATCCATAACCACGATGCTGACCATCAAACCCACCAACTACATTGCAAACCTCACTATCCCCAAAAACTATGTGGGGAAAGGTTACGAACAAATGGTGGAGTTTCTGAAAGTTCATCCGTTGAACTACGCAATGACAGCATCTCCTGGTGTCCTGTACCAGGAGATGGTGTATGAGTTCTGGTATACCTGTGCCTACCTTCCAGAATCCAAAGTCATTAAGGGCACAATACTCAATGGGACTCAGACCATTGAGATCAACACTGATCTGCTCAGGGAGGTGCTTCATCTACCAACTGCTGCTTCTTACGATGAGCCCCAAGCTGAAAATGATCAAATGGGCAATCTGCTACGCTTCTGTGGTGTGGCAGAACCCAAAGTTGGAGCAACACTGTTCAGGAAGGACCTCTCTCCTACCTACAGCTTCTTATTCGCCTCTGTGGTGATGTGCTTCAGTAGTAAAGTTGGTTCCTTTGACCAACTGAGCCGTGATGAAATCCCTGTAGTTCTGCAGCTTGTGGATGGAACTACCATGGATATGGCCAAATGGATTTTTCTGAATCTGAGGAACCTGGTGCAGCAAGAGTCAAGACCAGCTGCTGTTCGATATCCCAGGTTTCTGAGCCTCATTTTCAAGCATGTATGTGGTGAGCATCTCTATAACTCTCAGCCTCTTCTTAAGACTGCTGCATTCCCAGTTATAGGGAATAGAGTTTTCTATACTCCAGTCCTGCAGAATGAGCCTCCTCTATCCACACCAATGAGGAGGCTGCTAGGTTTGGTGGAAGGACCCTCTACTGTGAGGGTGGATCCAGAGACTCCTCCCACCAGAAAATCCAAAGCCAGGTCCAAGCTTGTCAAAAGGACCCTGGCAACTGAAGCTGGGCCTGTGAAAAAGAAGGCCAAAACAGCTCAGTCTGAGTCTGTTCCTTTAGCCTCTGTGGCTGAGGGAGAGCAGATTCCTCACCTTGGCTCATCTGTTGAGCCTGAAGCCTTTGTGGCTGGTGCCTCTGTGGCACAAGAGACGATGGAACAGGCCAGCCCCACTGTTCCTAGCCTAGTCTCACATCCTGTCCAAACAGATACTCTCCCTACTCCACAATCACCCACATCATCCGTCCATTACCAAAGAAAATCACTAGCCAAAAAGAAAACAGCCCACAAAACCACCTCCTCTGTTCCCTCTCAACAGGGTTCAGTTGTAAAAGAAGCAACCCCAGCTGCCTCTCCTATTTTGGGAGAAGGTTCAGCTCATTTGGAGCCTGCTTCACTCCAATCTGAGTCACCCTTGAGTCAGCCTAGACCCTCTGGTTCCTCCCAACAGGAACCAGTTTTACAAATGGAGATACCCACATCAACTATCCCAGCCTCACAACAGGCTGAGGATATTGAAAGACAGGAGTCCTCTCCACTCCATACTGTGTCAACACTGTCCCCCACTCATATCCCCTCACACCCTGAGTCTGCACGAGGTGCCCACGCTGCTGATATAGACCAATCAGCAGCTCAGCCTCAAACTTCTGTTCCCCATGATTCAGCTGTTCAACACCAAACAGCTGCTGAGTGACCACTATCCCAAGCTGATGAACCTCAGGGATCATACCATCCCTCTGGTGAGGCTACTCCCTCAATGCAAATTCCATCAGCAGGTTTCACCACTGCTGATGTTGAAATGCATATTCCATCTCCTAATGATGAGGTGCCTTTAGACCAAGGCACTGCAGAGGGAACCACCACTGGTCTTCATGAGGATGTTGCAACACAGGCAGCATCTGAAAGGCCCCAAACATCATCACCTTCTCTTGATGATGCAGCTATAGCCGCTGCTGAAGGACCTCTTGATCCCTCTAACCTGGGCCATCTTACTTTTACCCAGGCTATGGAGCTTCTATCCCAAGTCCCTCTTCCATCTCCATCACATCCTCATACACCAGCCTCATCATCATCATCTCCCTCTAATCACTCCAAACAATCCACCCATACACCACCATCTCCCAAAGACCTGCCTGTGAAGGATCAGCTTTCTTTGCTGACCAACAAAGTTGGTTCTTTGGAAAACACCATGCACTCCCTACCATCCCTCATCTCAGACTCTGTGTCTGAGCAGCTCAAAGGATTCTTTGATATGTTTAAAGAATCCTTCCCAGTCACTCCTCAAACTGACAACTCTCCACAGCTGATTGCACTCACTGCACAGCTGCAAACTGTATCCACCTCTCTCTCCTCTATCCTCTCCTTACAACAGGACTCTGTGTCCTCCATGGCAGCCATTTCCCAACAGCTGTCATCTATCCTTTCTTCTTGCAACTCTAATCTTCCTAACACTTTGGCCAGCTTACAGACCATCATTGGTTCCCTATCCAACTCTGTATCATCAGACCTTGCTGATGTGCGAGATTCACTAGAACTTCATCTTGCACAGCTGCAATCTCTGCTGTTCACAGCGTCTGATAGGGAAAATCTTCTTAAGTTGACCACTCTTGCTGATTCCCACACATCTTCTCTTCAAACCTGTCTTTCCCAACTTAGTGAGGTGAAGGATAACTTGGCTTACTTAGTGAACAGCCTTTTTGGTCCTAAATCCTCTAAACCTGCTGGCAAGCCTGCTGACTTTGTGTCTTCAGGCAGACCAGGTGTTGAAGTCGCTGCTTCATCTCCTTCAAAGGGGGAGAAGTCATCTGCCTCGAAGACTAAGTCTAAGGGGGAGAAGACCTCTTCTCCTAAGGAGATACCAGTGTCTGCAACTCACACTGGTCAGCCAGCAGAGATTTTTGAAACAGGTGCTGCTGAAGGTGCTTCTCAAGCTACTATGCCTACTCAGACTGTCTCTCCAAACCCTGCTCAGTCTAAGGGGGAGGAAATCATTCCTGAGGACAGGCCTAGCAGCAAAAGGAGGCACCTTATTCTATCAGAAGAAGAAGAAGAAGAAATTCCTGAAGCTGCTGTCACTAAAGCAGCAGCTAAAGGAAAAGAAACGGTAGCTAAGGATCCTATGCAGCAGAAACTGGCAGAAATGCAATTTCACAAGACCAGAGCCAAAGAGATGGGCCTCCCTATGCACAAATACTTTGAGTTTAGGGATGAACAGCTTCAAGCTCTGGAGGAACTAAGAAAAGAAAAAGAATCTGCCAAAGCTGCTAAGTCCTTTGCCCTCCAAGAAGCAAAGAAAATTAAAATGTCTACCTTGGAGGTGCAAAAGAAAATAATGGAAGCTGCCAGGAAATCAGCAGGAGAAAAAGAGAAGGAAGTAGAGAAAGGTACTCAGGTCTCTGTGACCAAATCAACAGTACCCTTTGCCAGAGCCAAATTCCACTTTGACAACTTGGCTAGAAAGAAATTTCATGATGTTGCTACTAGAAGGCTTGCCAAGGAAGCAATTGTCAAAGCCGTTCCCATTTCAAGAAAAGGCACACAGTGGAAACTTCAGATCACCAGGATGGGTGCAACAGGCCCTGAAATGGAATCCTACGATCACACTGATGTTGCACAGATGGGATACAGGGAATGGGTGGAACTGGCAGTTGCCCTGAGCCAGTCTAAGTCAGAAATGGCTAAGACTATCAGGGCATACATCAAGAAGCTGATGGAAAGAGTAAGTGAGCTGGGCCTGATTCCAAAAGAAGTAAAAGAGGGTGTCTCTGTGACATACCCCAAAATAAAGGCCAGAAGGACAAAGAAGGATACAGAGATGGAGCTACTCCTTACGCTGATTGAACAGGGTGACTATGCCATTGAAATAAAAGGAGTTGATTATAGTCTGCCTAAAGGAATAGAGTTTGAGGATGGCAAGATTATTGAAGAACCTGAGCTTGGGGCATTTTTTGTAGATCCCCTAACTCAGAAGAAGTGCTTCCAAAGAGCCTCAGAACTATACAAAGTTGATCTGAGACAACTTGCCGCCTTCAGACTTGCAGTTTCTTTCAGGCAGTCTAGCAAATGGAGAGCAGCCATCTGGGATCAGCTCAGAGGCTTCTATGAAAGAGGAGAACTCAATGATCCCAAGTTCATGATCATCAGGAGTGAAGTTGAGGAACTTGAGGATACAAGGGAAGAATTGGAAAGGATGGTTAAGGATCCTTCTCCACTGATATAAAGTCCATCTACCATCTGGGTAAGTGAAGAATGGAAGCTGTCCATTAGTTGGACAGGCTTGCCATTATTTGCTCCCAACTCAAACAGTCCAAACATCTTGTACATTAGTTGTACATCTTGTACGTTAGTTGTACATCCTGTACATGAGTTGTACATCCTGTACATTAGTTGTACATTATTACATAAGTTGTAATTTTTGCTTTTACATTAGTTATAAAATACATTAGTACATTAGTTGTACTCTTGTAAGAACATGTGTTGTTCTAGTATAGTCAAGAATCAGTGTATATATAAACTGATCTTTTACTTTACTGTAATGTTGTAATTTTATTTCAGCAAATGTACTGTAAAAATATATAGTGATTTTTTACAAGACCAGCTTGAACTGGTTATTGCAAATAGGGGGAGATTGTTAGGCACAAAAAGGCCTCAATCAAACCTGTTCTACATCTGAGGGGGAGATTTTATAATCAAACCTGTTGATGCATTTGAAGGTTGAATTTAAGGCCTGTTATATGCCTTATTGAAACCTGAAAATGATTTGCAATATCAGTCTAAAGCTGTTCTATATGTTGCATGTGTTGCAACTAAGACAGTTTGTCCAAGCTGCTCTGTCTGCTGAACAGGCTGGACATAAACTGTCTACGCTGCTCTACACTATTGAGCAGCTTGGGCATTTTTAAAGTGTTCTGTTCTTTGTGAACAGAATCTGTTCTTTGTGAACAGGCTAAACACTTTATGGAATTTGTTTCCAAGTCATCATGTATTGTTTTTGACTACAAGATCAGTTTACAAAGTCGAAGACAAAGTGGAAAACAGAACTGCTCAGCCTGCCCACGCTGTTCTGTAACATGAAGACAAAAGGATATTTGAAAAAGGGTGACAGACCTTTTTCTTATATCAAAATAGGCCTTTACAGGGAAGAAAGACGCAAAGTTGACATTCCTAAATTAGTTAAAGGCAATGCAACAGTAGACAAAGTAAAAAGACAAAAGTTCTGCACATATGAAGACAAGTCTGCTTTTCAGAAAAGTGCAGAAAAGGTTATGTTGTCTTTTCAACAAGACTTTTCCTTTTCATTCTGTCCAATGAAGATGTTTCTCTGAGATCCTCTAAGTGAGTATAAAAGGAAGCTTCTAAGGTCAGAAAGAGTGTGAAGAAAGCTAAGTGCTTAAACCAAGAGTGAACGTGCAAGTGTGATCTTCATGCATGCAAGTCTTCTGTAAAACAGCATCTGTGTGTCTAAGCTGTTTTACCTAAGCTGTTCCTTAAGTCTTGTAAACACAGTGAGTGCTTCTTAGTGAGTGTATTCATTGTATACTAGTTCGAGTCTGTCTTAGACTAGTAAGCATACTGTTGTATCTGTCATCTCAGCTTGAACTCTTCCGCATTCAAGCTTGTTTGTAATTAACAAATTGTTGATAATACATACAAACATTGAGAAAAGAGTGTGTAGTTTTTAAATTGCTGTATTCACCCCCCCTCTACAGCTTATAACTATATACTTTGGGAACCTCTCGGGACCTACATATACACACATATATATATTCCTTTATATATATATATATATATATATATATATATATATATATATATATATATATATATTATTGTCTCTTTTTCAATAAAAATAAAAAGGGAAATACCGAAACTTTCAAAGGTTTCGGTGATCACCATTTATAGTTTCGGTATATTGGGGTGGGTTTCAGTACATGTTGTGATAGTTTCACCATCAAAGGTTTCACTAAAAAGTTTCACTATCAAAGGTTTCACTAAAAAGTTTCACCATCAAAGGTTTCACTAAAAAGTTTCACCATCAAGGTTTCACTAAAAAGTTTCACCATCAAAGGTTTCACTAAAAAGTTTCACCATCAAAGGTTTCACTAAAAAGTTTCACCATCAAGTTTCACCATCAAAGGTTTCACTAAAAAGTTTCAGTAGTATGTACCGAAACCTTTTGTAGTCTCGGTAGGTTTCATTATACCGAAACCTTTAGAGAGTTTCGGTACATGTGATGGTTTCGGTACATAAAGGTTTCAGTAGTGTGGGTTTCTGTACTATGTGAGTTTCAGTATCATGTACCGAAACCTTAAGGTTTCGGTACCTCCAAGTTTCACTAATATGGGTTCCGGTAGAGGGTTCCGGTATATGTACCGAAATCCAAACTTGTCTCGGTACCATGTAAACGCACAGTACGCATACTTGTAAAATTTTACAATCATACTTATAACTCGATTTAGGACCCAAAAATTTGTACATAACTTCTACAACACTAGATTTACACAAACCCATCAAAATATTTGACATGCATCAACATTTTGAATCCTCAATCTCAGATTCGGTTTTCATCCAAAACTAAACCATAAACCCTTAAATTCGAAATTTTGAGAGATATTTACCTTAAATCGATGCTTGTAGTGTTTATAGTTCCTCCAATGCAACCCGAATCCAAGTTTTCAGCTACCAATTTGAGGTTTCCTTTGATTCTTGATTTGAGATAAAGAACCCGTGGGTTTTTCTTTTACAGAGAGAGAGCAGAGAGTTGAGATTTTGTTGAAATGAAAGACTTTGAAGTCTTTTATTTCCAACTTTTGGCTATTAACACCTTTAACCCCTCAACTTATCTATCTTTCATTAAATAAAGATTCCCATCTTTATTTCATCATCATTAAAATTTTTAATCGTCATTCTAAATAGATTATACTTCGAAATTCTAAAATTTCTTCATTCCTTAAAATAGCAATCAAATTCTTAAATTCTATTAAATAAAGATTAAATCTTTATTTATCCTTTCAACCATTTAATAATAATTATATTAACTTAATAAGTTGAAATCATCAGTTTCTAAATAAAACAACCAACTTTTAAATTTTCGGAATATATTTTCTTTAATAATCCAACTTAAGCATATAATTTACGAAATTTAAACTAAATAACCACAAATTACAATAATTAAATTTTGGGATGTTACAAAGTGGTTTTCTTATTATATATAGTATAGAAGTATAGATAACTTTTGTTATTTTATTAATATTGGCAACTTTTAACCCAATTAACTGAGTACCCAGTTAACTTAATTAGCTGATATGGATTTTTTTTTGCTAAGTTGGATACTCATATGCATAACCAGGTTAACTTAAATATATTTATTGTACTCATATATAATAACAGGTTCTTCATATAAGATAGTTTTGTTTGAGCAGGAAGAAGAAGAAGCAACGCAGAGAGCATCCATCGACATCCATCGACGCACAAAGCAGCATCCATCGACGCACAAAGTTTCATCCATCGACAGAGGGTTCATCCATCGATGCACAAGGTATCAAAATCTTTAATTTTGTTCTGTTCTAAGTTAGGGTTTATGATATATTCGTTTGTGCAGAATGGCTTCGTCTTCTCAGGCTAAGTGGGTTATCATCGACGTCAACTATGGTGGAATGTTCCTCAAGCACCCACTTCAATATGCTGGTGGAATTTTCAAAAGAGTTCAAGTGGATTTGAAGGAAATTGACTTCGAAAACATCTGTACATTTTTTTAAAGGTAAGTGAAACTGTATATGCTTCCATCTACTACTGTGTTCCTGGTAAGGAAATGATTAATGGTATTAGGGTTATGAAAGATGATGATGATGTCTTTTGTTGAGCATGTCTTGTCAAGTTATAGAGGCATCAAAGTGTATTTGGATCTATTTGGTACTAATTTATCAGAATTCATAGTTGATGATGATAACAGAAATAAGTTGTTGATTGAATATCCATCGAATGAGAACCAAAGTAGTAGTAATGGGCGGAGTCAAATTAAATGAGAATGTTGTTGATGAGCAGATAGAAGGTAGTGAGGAGGATAGATATGATGATCAAGTTAGTGATAATGGTGAATCAAATAGTGAAGAAGCTCAATCAGAAGCATCACTAGACCATCTATCAGAGGGACATGATGAGATAAGTGAGTTTAGAAAGAAAAAAGGTCATGATGTAGCTGTAAATTCTTGAAGCCCAGAGACATACAGAAAGAAATGATATGGTTGAGGAACATGAAGCATTTCTGAGTGAACTTCATGGTTATCTGAAAGGGAAAAAACAGGATGTAACAAATGAAAGTGACGAGGATGGTCAGGAAAATGAAGATGAAAATAGAGGTCCTAGGCATAATCCTAAGATCAATTGGAAATTAATGAAATGTAAATCGTGAAAGATATGAAAGTCCAAAACAATTGAAAGATTGTCTTACTTACTATGCTTTGGCAAATAGGTATCAGATTAATTTTGAACACAATGACCATATGAAATTGTTGGCAAGGTGTGGTAAGCCAGATTAAAATGGAAACAGACATTGAACGTGGAGGTTGTGGGCTACCAAAATGAGAATGGAAGAATCATTTCAGGTGAAACCATTGAATGATGAACATAGGTGTGCAAGAAATTTCAAGTCTTGTACTTTGGTTAATTCAAGGTGGGTTGCAGAGAGGATTAGACAGAACCCAAAAATAAGTTAAAAGACCTCTAAGCAGCTTCTGTTAAGAAATACAAATGTGAAATAACAATAGTTCAGTGTCATAGGGCTAGGAAATTTGCAGTTAATGAGTATGAACAAGGAATGAAAACACACTATGCAAAGTTGAGAGACTATGCAGAGGAGTTCTTTCGAACAAATCCAGGAAGTACAGTGAAGCTTAGTGTTGGAACAAAACACTCTGAAAAAAGCTATTTTCAGAGTTACTATGTTTGTTTCGAAAGACTAAAAGATGGTTGGATTCGTGGTTGTAGAATAGTACTTGGATTAGATGGTTGCTTTTTAAAGGGAGTTTGTAAGGAAGAGTTACTTTCAGCTGTAGGCAGGGATGGTAACAATCAGATATATCCAGTGGCTTGGGCAGTGGTAACCGTAGAGAATAAAGAAAATTGGACATGATTCATTGCTTTATTGAGAGATGATCTTGAGCTTAATGATGGTGCAGGAGTTACCTTAATATTAGATCAACACAAGGTATTATCTCTTTTATTTGTTACACACATATAGTTCCTAACATTTATTATATTTTAACTGTTACACACATATAGGACTATCTTGATGGAGAGAATGGAAACAATGAGACAGAAGGCTGACAAATGGACAAATGACATTTGTCCATCAATTAGGAAGAAGCTTGAAATGAACAAAGAATTACAAAGGTTTGTTTATCTAATATATGTTAAGGAGTACATTCAAAGTGATAGTGAATCATCTAATTTGTTGTATCTTTGTAGGTTTTGGAAGGTTTATCCAAGTAGAGGTACACAATTTGAGGTTAAGAATGGAATGGATGCTTTCATAGTGGATGAGGAGGCCTATACATGTTCATGTAGGATGTGGCAATTGTCTGGATTGCCATGTCAACAGGCTGTGGCAATCATCTTTTATATCAATAAGATTCCAGAAGAATATGTTCCATTGTGTTTCAAAGTGGAGAACTTTAAAGATGCCTACAATCATTATCTAGTGCCTTTGAATGACATGGATATGTGGCCCAAAACTGACTTTATCAATCCAAGACCACCACATCCAAGGAAGTTACCTGGAAGGCCGAGGGTTAATCGAAGAAAGGATGCAATTGAGGGTGGAGATAGTGGATCCAAGTAGTGGAAATGCAATAATTGTCAACAATTTGGCCATAATAGCAGAACTTGTAAAAATGAGAAAAAAAAAGACCCACCTCTAAAGATTAAGCTACCACCAGGGAGAAAGAGAGTACATCCACAAGTAGAAGGTGGAACAGGTATGCTTATTGTATGATTAATATTCTAATTGTATTCATAATGCTAACTTCATTTTTTGTAGGTCAAGGAGGAAAGGGCAAAGGTAGAGGAGGAAGAGGTAGGGGAAAAGAAAGTTGGAATGCAGGGGTGTCAATAGACCCTGTTACAAGGAAGACTTTGATTAGGGTAAATACATCTCATTTCATACTTAAATGCCTATGATTAATTGTTAATTAACCCAATCACCGTTATCTTTGCAGTCTGGTATAAGCAAGCCAACACCTGTTTGGCCTTCTTGAGTACCACTTCCTACAACAACTAATCACCCAATGCATGATGAAAACCCTCCAGTTGATCAACCACCAGAAACATCACATGAAGCTCTAGTTGATCAACATCCAGTAACATCACCTGAGAACCAAGAAGAGATGGAAATCAAGCAGACACCATATAGTCAACAACCACTTCCTGAGGCCACACAGTCTGAGGTAGCACCGGTGAAGGAAACACCAAATCATCAAGCTAAGCCAAATGTACCAACATCACAAAAGAGAAGGAAAAAGAGTGAAATGATTATTTTGAAGAAACTTGTGACACCCTTGCCACAATAACCACCATTACAATACACCCATGATTAATCACCAAACATAAATTACATAATGATCTGAATACTTAAATTAAAGTGCGGAAGCATAAAAGTACATAATAAGATAATACAACTGTTTCAAACACCCTACGGTGCTACAAGGGTTCGAGTCTAAATCTACATACTCAAACTTTATTACAACATCCCAAACATATTACAACATTGGTCCCATAGCACATTTACCGATTGAGTAGTAGATATCTTCCAAGACTTCACAAACGACCTAACTAGAAGGTCCGGCAGCAGATTTTCCTTTTCCTGTAAAAATTCAACAACTGAGGGGTAAGCGAATGCTTAGTGAATACACAGATTTACGCATTTTATAAATCTTTATGAAGCCCACAAGAGTAACACCGACGACACACGTCGTGCACTCTCCACGTACACAAAGTACGACACACATGAGCCGTCGCTCCTACGAGCCCAAAGCTCGGCATATAAACCAACCATCTGAGACAGACATAACATCGGGGATGACTTACTGCCTACCAGAACCTCGGAGGGATCAGCTCCGGGTCATATAGCGCAGTAACATCGGAGTAATAGATGCGACCCGCCGGTCCATCAATAGATGCACAACAAAAGAACGGACATGCAACAAGATCCATGTGCATCTAAATCTACACAAGTCAATAGAATTCCGAACGATAATGAAGCAACATGTCTCAGCAGGCAATAGCTTACATAAAGCAGATATAAACACGCGAAATCATATGTACTCACAGTGGGTGCGTTATTAAACTTTAATTAATATTATTTCTCCTCGGGCTTTCAACCGGATTACAAAGTACCCCACTGTGGGTTAAACAACACCACAAGGGACCTGTTACATTTTCATATGGAAAACATATCATCACTATATGTTCTTTAACAAATTAGCATCAATTTGTACATTAAAAGTATTACAACATTCGGAACCGTCATCCGAAACTCACATTATAAACCATCATTTGGTCTGTTATTATTCCCAAATAACCCTTCATTATATGCCTAATATAATACCAAAAATATCCGAAAAGTGTGATTAATTCTGTTCGTACACCCTGTGTGACGATAGCAGTCTAAGTGATCCTACATTGTGGTTCTAGCAAGTGTTTGTTATATATGTTTTTATATGGTTGATAATTATTATTGTTTGTGTGTTTGAACTTGATGTAACGTATTACAAGAAGTTCAAACATAAAGATCAAAGATAAAATCAATCATAAGGTAAAAACATAAGTTTCAATACTAAGTTGAGTATGTGAAATAGTAGATTCGAATTATGTAAGGTTTGACATTCGAATCTGTGTCAGATTCGAATGTAGACCTAGATTCGAAGCTAGGCAGATTCGATAGTGTCTATGAGGATAAACTCGAATGGGCCTTGGGCCGGATTCGAGTTTAGCCCATAACAAACTCGAATTAGCCTCTATAATTAGGGATAGACTCGAAATATTATCAGACTTTTTGCAGAATTCGTGAGTGATTAAGCAAAAGGCGATCTCGAGTTTATCATCAGTGTTAGTGCCGTTTTGGAGAGAATCAGTTCGTAGGATCGTTCGTGTATCGTTCGTTCAGCCTCTGATAGTCTCCGTGTTTCGTGTGTGAGATATACTGCACACTTTTAGGACTCAAAAGACGTCGAAGGAACTTTGGGAGTCTCTAGAGAAGAGGTGTGAGGGTAATCCTAGGGTTCGTAGAAAGCGTACAGAGCTGTTGAAACAACAGTTTGCGATTTTCAAGGCGTTAAAGGATGAACAGCTGGATGATATCATCACCCGGTTCTATCATCTGTTGACGGAACTTGAAAGTCACGGGGTTGAGTATACTGACACCGACAAGAACAACAAGCTTCTTGATGTCTTACCAGCCAAATGGGCTATGTATGTGGCAATGATCAAGCTGAATGAAGACAAGTATTATACTCAATCTCTGGATGATATTGTGGGAACGTTGCGGGCATATCACTTCGAGCTACTGAAGGCCGAAACTGATTACGAACAAGTCCAGAATCCAGCAATGTATTTTGGAAAGTCAACAAAACCTTCAGCGACCGCCGATCTGAAGACTGCTACAGCGTTTTTCACCGGAGAAACGTCGTCACCAGCAGAGACTGATGACACATTGAGTAGAGCGTTCTTAGGATTAGGAAGATCGGAAGAACCGCAGCATCAAGTACAACAGGCATCGACATCTCAGAGCTATTCGAAGATGCCCATGAGCGCAAAATCAGCGGAAGAACATTTGAATCTGCTTGCTTCTTTTGTGGCCGCATACGGGAATTGTGTTCAGGGGAAGATTAACGATCCTGCCCTCTGGGATGAGGACTACGATCAAGTCGACCCTGATGATCTTGAGGAAATGGATCTTAAATGGCAACTGGCCATGGTAACCCAAAGGGTTAAGAGATTCATCAAAAGAACTGGGAGGAATCTGACAATGAACAACAAGGGGATTGGATTTGATAAGTCCAAGGTAAAGTGCTACAACTGTCAAGGTCTGGGACACTTCGCCAGAGAATGCCAGAGACCGAAGGTAGAGACGTACCAAGGGCAGAGTCAGCATCAGCGACAGTTTCAGAATCAGTCTCAACAACGATACCTTCCAAGTTCATCATCTGGTCAAGCCAATCTAGCTGGTCTACTATCCAATGTTACTTCAGACAGACAGCTAGATGGTACTTATGACTGGAGCTCACATCCAGAGTCAAATGCTCGTGCTTTTATGGCTGAAGTCACGGAGATTGGGTGTGAAGGAGAAGAGCAGACCACAAGGGAAAATAGTCCGATGTGGGTGGAAAAGACGAATGATCAGACAGTTCTGGAGTTTGCTGCTCAGATGGCCAACGTGGAATCTGATAACTCAAAGGTTAGTCTGACTTACTCTCTTTTTCGTGAATTATGTGTGTTGTGTGTTAATTCTAACGATAGGTTAAATCTAGTATTAGAATCACATAAAACCATAACTGCTCAAAATGAGAATTTAAAAATTGAAAACGCTAGCCTGAACGTTATTAAGCAAGATCTTAAAGAAAAACTTAAGGCTGATGCTCAAGACGTAATAGTTCTGAAAGACAAACTGAGTGAGCAATGTGTTAGAATAGAGCTTATGTATGAGCATGTAGAGGCCTTGACCAAAAATCTTAAAGACAAAGACATTGAGCTAGCTGAAACAAAGGTAAAGGTAGCAGAGGCAAACAGTAAGCTAGAGAAGTTTAGGAATTCAAGCCTAAACCTAGGAAAAGTTTTAGATGCCCAAAGACAATCTAAAAAGCCTGTAGGTCTAGGATTTCATGAAATTCCTCCACCTTTTAATGCAAACTATGTGCCTCAGCCTCAGGAGAAAACTGACAAATCAGTAGACTTAGAGGACACACCTGAACCTAAATCTGAGCCTATAGTAGAAAATACACCTAAGGTGGCTGACACAACTGTCAAGGTTAAGAAAGTCAAATTTGTGACTTCCTCCAGTGAAACACCTGCAGGAAAACATAAAATTGATTGGGCTGATCAGGACGATGAGCCAGTCGCCATAGATGTACAAAAGGATCAAGATACTAGTGAGACACCTAAGTCTAAGGGAACACACAAAAAGTCCATAGATAAGATGTCTTGCTTCAGATGTCATGAAAAGGGGCATGTTGCTTCTCACTGTCCACTTAGGAAAGCCGATGTTACACCTAAGACAGTGAACCCAACACCTGTTAAGCCCTCAACCAATGTGGCGAGCACTAGTAGTTCTCAAAGTACCGAGAAAACTGTGCAGGTCGCACCAAAACCAGTTGTGAAACAAACACCGGTAAAGGTTGGACCAAAGGAAGTGGTTAGGACAAATTCACCGAATCGTGTCGTTAATCAATCTAGGTCAGCACCTCAACAAGTCTATAGGAGCACAACACCTAGCAGGTCACACACTCCAGTTAGGTCTCATACTCCAGTTAGACAGTACGCACCGGTAAGAGCTCAGGGATCACAGTCTGAAATGCAATATAATCGTAATTATTCTAGAGCTCCACAACAAATGCCTACTCAAAGGCAAAGAGTGAATTTAAATCACTCGGCACCACAACAAACTCCTGTTCAACGACCCAAGTCACCTGAAAGGCGAGATGGGTATAACCAAGTCAGTCATGGCTTGGGTTCCCCGTGATAACTAACCTATTTTCTTTCATGTGCAGGAGATTACCACCGGTCCAAACAACAAGTGGTTCGTCGACAGTGGATGCTCCAGGCACATGACGGGGGAAAGAAGTCTTCTTACAGACTTCAAGGGTGGGAATCGGGGGTTTATATCATTCGCCGGTAACAAAGGAGGAAACATCACGGGTACCGGAGTGGTCACTAATGGGACGATCAAGTTGGACCAAGTTTATCACGTTGATAAACTGGTTCACAATCTCATTAGTGTATCTCAAATCTGTGACAAGAAGAACTCAGTGTTGTTCACGGACACTGAGGCGTTAGTGCTAAAACCGGGATTCAAGATTCCTGAAGAATGGGTATTGATGCGGGCACCAAGGAAGAATGACTTGTACATGCTGGATATGAACAAGCCGGAGACTTCGATGGGGCCAATCTGTCTATTATCCAAAGCTTCGGAGACGGAATCGGTACTGTGGCACAGACGCATGACTCACTTGCACCTAAGGAAGATGAACTACATAACGAAGAATGGACTGGTGCAAGGTGTGCCTATGAAGAGGTTTCAGTTCGAGGACAAGTGTTTACCGTGCAAGAAGGGCAAACAACATAAGAAGACACACAAGTCCAAGACGCAGAACTCCATAACCTCAAGATTCGATTTGTTGCACATGGATCTTTTCGGTCCAATCAACAAAAGGAGTATAGGAGGTAGTTGGTTTTGTTTGGTTATCACTGACGATTACTCACGATTTTCTTGGGTTTTCTTTTTAGGTACAAAGGACGAGACGACTTCCAAGCTCATCGGGTTCTTAGACCAAGTGGAGAATTCCTACGGAACAAGGGTTAAACGGATACGTAGTGATAATGGAACTGAGTTCAAAAACACTGTAATTGGTGTATATTGCCTACTGTTCTTGAACAATTTTTTTCGGAAAAACCCTAAAATCACAAAGGGTTTTGATTCTGTGGATCTTTGTAAAAGATAATTGGATCGAAGGAAAAGGATTCGCATACGAATCAATTGAATATAAACTTGCATTGATTTGTAAAACACAGAAAAAGATCTAGGTAATTTTGTTAAATTTTGAAAAGTTCAAAAACGGTTACTGTTTTATTACAAAAGTCAAACCTAGATCTATTTTTACACAAAGGTGTTTAACAAAAAGTGTTTGTATTAAAAAACCTCACCTTCAATTACAATTTGAGTGAAAATAGATAATATTTGGATTTAATCTGAATTTCAGACTTGAAAAAGCTGAAAATTTTAAGAAACTCGAAATATACACATTCTGTGTATCATTCGAGTTGAATACCTTAGATATTCGAGTTGAATACCTTAGATATTCGAGTTGAATACCTTAGACATTCGAGTTGTCAAGCATTTAATTCAAGTTGACTACTTGTAATATTCGAGTTGACAACATTGTTATTCGAGTTGACAACTTGTGATATTCGAGTTGACAACCTTTTTAACAAACTCGAATTTCAGAAAAACAAACTCAATCGAGTTTCAGAACTATACCATTCGAGTTTGATCAAAGACATTCAAGTTTGATCAAAGACTCATTCGAATTTGATCAAATACACATTCGAGTTTGATCAAATACTCATTCGAGTTTGATCAAATACTCATTCGAGTTTGATCAAATACACATTCGAGATTGATCAAATACACATTCGAGTTTGATCAAATAGTCATTCGAGTTTGATCAAATACTCATTCGAGTTTGATCAAATACTCATTCGAGTTTGATCAAATACTCAATCGAGTTTCTTAAAGACTCAATCGAGTTTGGTAAAAGATTCAATCGAGTTTTACCATAAACTCAATCGAGTTTCACACTATATCCATTCAAGTTTCACTCAAAACACAAGAATCATTCGAGTTTGACACACACATTAATCAAAACACAATTAACTGTCTGAGTTAAGTTGCTTATTGCTACTAACAAGTCACTGTGTTGTAGATTTCAGTACTAATCTGTGTTTCAAAGTGTGATCAAAATATTCAATCTCAATCGGAGTTCATCAGATCTTGGACAAGTTTCCCAAAGATCAATCAACATGTCTAAAGACGCACTGGCTATGGGATCAGAAACCAAACCCCCAATCTTATACAGGGGTGAATATGTTCAATGGCGGGAGCGGTTTCTTGAATTTATCAGTTTTCATGATTTGTCTGAAGAAATGATGAAATCATTAACTGAAGGACCAGCCATTTTTATGGAAACGATCCCAGGAGTACCAACTGGCAATCCCCCAATTCCACCGAGGACTGTTGAGGTCACCAACCTGACAGAGGCCCAAAAGAAGAGAAAATTAGGGGACAAGACTGCCAGAAAGCTATTGTTGATATCAATCCCCAATGATATTTACACTTGCCTGACAAATACAAAGACTGCTAAGTCCATTTGGGATGAAGTATGCAAAATCATGAGGGGATCAGACAGAGCTGCTACAAATAGGGCTAGGAATAGCCTAATGACGTTTGAGAACTTCAGAGCTCGTGAAGGTGAACTTTTGGAAAACACTTACCTCAGGTTTGTGAATCTGGTAAGTGAAGTGAAAAGAAACGGAGTGACAAAGTCCAACCTGGACATTAACGTCAAATTTCTAAATGTCCTAAATCCAGAATGGGAAAAATATGCTATGATCATCCAACAAACAAAAGATATTGAGGAGATGGATTTTCATATGCTATTTGAAAACCTGAACAACTATCAAGAAGTTGTGTTGAGAAAAATATCTGGAAAGAAGAAAGCAGAAAAAGAAACTGCTGATCCACTGGCTCTACTTGCAGAGAAAAAGTATAAATACAAGATGAAAAAAGAGAAAGAAGCAGTAATAAGTAGTACCTCTTCTGAATCAGAATCCTCAGATTCATCTGCTGATTCAGAAATTGAAGAGATGAAAAAGCAGATGGCTTTGCTTACGAAAGCATTTCAGAAGAAATTTTACAAAAACCCAACAAACAACAAAATGCGCTACAAAACAGGATCTAGGAAAGTTGAGAAAAAGGATAAATATGAGAAATCTGGAGAGAGTAGTGCACGAAAGATTGACAAATATGAGAAGTCAGACAAATCAGTCAGGAAAGAGTCGGAACAGAAATGCTATAACTGTGGAAAACCAGGTCACTATGCCCGGGAATGCAGATCTCCTGTAGTCAAAAACTCAGACTACTATACAAGAAAGGCTCTCTTAGCCAAAGAGAAAGAGTCAGGCAAAGCTCTTATGGCGGAGGATGATCATTGGTTACAGTTATCAGAAGACGATGACATCTTGGATGAAGATGCTCATATTTGTCTAAAGTCAGAAATTTTCAATGAATCTGAACTGAGTGAATCAGCTATGATAGCTGAAGATGAGGTGTGGGTTGGACTGACTGATGAAGAGGATGCAGAAAGAAAAGAATCTGAATCTGATGAAGAGGAAGCAACAGAAGAAGTTGCATTAATGGCAACGGGCCAAAATGAAGCTGAACATGAGGAAGAATCAGAGTCTGAAAACTCAGATGGTTCAGACAGACCGGAGGTAAATTCTAATTCAGACTCTGATATTGATGAATCATGCATATTAGAAGAAAAACTAACTAATATGGCCTTTATGCTTAAAAAGTTTGAAAAATCTTTAAAGGCAGAAAAGAAAAATGTTCATTCTTTGGAAAACAAACTTCGAAATGAACACAACTTAGTTCTAGACTTTTCCAAAGATAAAGCATTAGCTTTACGAGCAGTCTCAGACTTGCAAGATAAGGAAAAAGAACTTCAAAGCAATATACTCAATCTGAATCACAAAATATCTGATTTACAAGAAAGACTGCAAATAGCTGAATTAGAAGCCTCAAATTTTTCTGTAAAATATCATGCCATATTTGAAGAAAGAACTAAACTTTATGAGAAAATAAAAAAGATGGAGGATGAATTTCTTAAAAGAGGGCAAACAGATCAAACAATTTATTTAAATCAACCAAAAGACACAGAATTTTATAACTCTAAATCTGGAATTGGTTGGGAAAATCCTAAGTATCTGACAAAAGCTATATCAAGTTCACCAACACTATATGATGTCAGATACATGAATTTAGGATTAAAAATGACATTTATGAAAGCATCTGAAGAAGTAGAATCTAGCGAAGAAATAAAAAGATTACGATAAGACAAAATGCAAAATCATGGTGATTATACAAAGATAAATGAAACCAGCAACATTATTGATACTAAAGAAGAGTACATTCAAACTTATTCTGAAAAGGATTTGTCTGAACTACCTACTCAGTCTCAAAAATTATATTTGCCAAATTCAATTTTAGAACAGATAAATTCTGATTTAGAATTGAAAATTAAAAATTTTGAGACAGAGAATGGAACTTTAAAGGCTGAATTAAGAAAAATGGAACAAATGTTGCAAAATCAGCCTAAAAACACAAATATGTCTGATCCACAATTATCTACTTCTCTAGATTCTATAAATTCAGAGAAAGAATTTGATCTGTACATGCACTCTGATGATAATTCATTAGATCAAATGTTTGGTAAATTGGTGAATTTATCAAACCTTTGACTAACAAACAATCAAATGGTAATAAAGAACCTGTTAAAATTCTGCAAAGAATGTCTACAGATTCTTTAAAACCATCTGAAAATTCACCATCATTACAACAAAAGAAGGAGAAAACAAAAATTTTTGTTCAGTCTCCTAGCTTTGAAAAGGGTGAATCATCTTCATCAACGGACTCAATTGCACGTAAAGTCCAATCTTCAACAGATATGAAAAACTTACAGAAAAAACGAGCATCTAAATCTTCTAATTCTCAAACTTCTTTTATGTCAGATATTGTTGTGAACGGGTCGATAAAACAAGTTTGGCGAAAGAAGGAAAGAGAACAGAAAAACAAGAGTTTAAAACAAGAGTGGCGCGTGAAGGACAAAAATGTTACAGATAGAAATAGCAAAATTGAACAGTGTGTCTGTAATAATAATAATCTTGTTAAAAACTCTTGTATAAAGTTTTCTAGAAAGGACTTAATTGCTTTGAATTAATATGCTTGTAAGCCTGCAGTTGTTAAATCTAATAAGCTCGTATGGCAACCGAAAAAGAAGAAGGACCCATTTTATGAACAGAAAAAGGTTCCAAAGAAAATTATTTCAAAAGCAATTCCACCGCGAATTGTACAAAAATGGATACCTAAAAGAACAGTTCAAAAATGGGTACCTAAAATAACTTCAAATGATAAGCTAAAAGCCATATCTGTTAGAACAACAAATAATACTGTACATGATTTACCTAAAACTAAAGTACCCAACTACAAGTGGGTACCTCATGTGCTACTTCGTCTTATAGGTAAACCATGTCTGGTACCTTGACTCCGGCTGCTCCAAACATATGACCGGACAACGAGACACACTCACGGACTTTGTAGAAAAGTTCTGTGGGACGGTAAGATTTGGAAATGATCAGTTTTGTCCGATCAAAGGCTACGGAAGTCTCAAATACGATAAAATCACCATCCAAAAGGTCTTCTATGTTGATGGTCTTGGACACAATCTATTTAGCATTGGACAATTGTGTGACAAAGGATTAAAAGTCAATTTCAAATCCAATCGGTGCAGCATCAGATCCGGAGAAGGAAAAGAAATTTTGGCAGGAAACAGGAAAACAAATCTGTACTCCATTGATTTAGCCTCGATCAATCTGAAGAAAGATGTCTGCTTATTGTCAAAAGCTACATCTAAAACAGCGTGGCTGTGGCATCGTCGTCTTTCACATTTGAACTTCAATGAGCTGACCAACCTAGCAAAAGGAGGGTTAGTTAAAGGGCTGCCGACGCTCAAATTCCAAAAAGAGCAATTATGTGCGGCATGTGAAAAAGGAAAGATGACAAGAGTCACACACAAATCCAAAACAGAACACTCATCCACGAGAGCACTGGAATTATTGCATATGGATCTGTGTGGACCAATGAGACTACAAAGCATAAATAAGAAACGATATGTATTGGTGATAGTTGATGACTATTCACGATATACGTGGGTTTTCTTCCTGAGATCCAAATTAGATGCAACCGAAACGATCATCGACTTCATCCGGAAAATACAAGTAAAGTTGCAACTCACAATTCAAACAATCCGCTCAGACAACGGAACAGAGTTCAAGAACAAATCACTTGACTCATTCTTGAATTCAATAGGAATTACACATCAGTTTTCAGCTGCTCGAACTCCACAACAAAACGGTGTCGTTGAAAGAAGAAATCGGACACTTGTGGAATCAGCTAGGACGATGCTGGCATATTCCAATTTACCGTTGTTTTTGTGGGCAGAAGCAGTTGCAACAGCTTGCTTCACACAAAATCGTTCAATAATAAATAAGAGATTCGGAAAGACTCCTTATGAACTGATTAATAAACGAATACCTAATATTAAATTTTTCCATGTCTTTGGCTGCAGATGCTTTATCCTGAACGATAAAGACAATCTGGGAAAGTTTAATCAAAAGGCGGATGAAGGAATATTCATCAGGTATTCAAAGGAGTCGGTTGCTTTTCGAGTGTACAACAAGAGAACCAAGACAGTCAACGAAAGCGTAAATGTCAAATTTGACGAAGGAGTGGTAATGGCTTCTGAACACACCAGTGGAGTCAACTGAACAAAATGCTGAACATTCAGAATTACATAAGTTGTTTGAGAATTTTTATGAAGACTATTTTGAAAAGCCCAAAACTAATGTTCAAAATTTGGTGCCTGACAGGATTACTGAAGATCCAATCATAGTCTCTGATCTTTCTCAACAACAAGGTTCAGAAGAAACTGGAGAAGCATCAACAGCAAATGTACAGTCAACTACTGAGATTGTACAACCAATTGAACCTCCACATTCTTCTGAAACCCCCATTACTTCTGGACATTCAGAAGCTCCTACCTCAGATGTTCCACCTACAACATCTGCAGTAACTCCCGAACCATATCTAGATCTCAATCCCAACCAAGACCCAATAGAACCGTTTCCACATACTGTTAAGTGGACAAGAAATCACCCAATAGAGAACATCATTGGTGATCCATCTGCGTCAGTCCAAACCAGAAGGGCTACTATAAATGAATGCTTATTTTCAAATTTTTTAAGTAAAATAGAGCCAAAGAATGTAAAAGAAGCCCTTCTGGATGCTGATTGGATTGTGGCGATGCAAGAAGAACTCAATCAGTTCGAACGATTAAAGGTCTGGAGACTTGTTGAGCGCCCAAAAGACAAATCCATAATAGGCACGAAATGGATCTTTAAGAACAAGAAAGATGAACATGGTGTCATTGTTCGGAATAAAGCTCGTCTCGTGGCCAAAGGATACAGCCAACAAGAAGGGATTGATTATGATGAAACATTCGCACCAGTTGCACGAATTGAAGCTATTAGGATGTTTTTAGCTTTTGCCGCTCATAAAAATTTTACAGTATATCAAATGGATGTTAAAACTGCGTTTTTAAACGGGGAGCTAACAGATGAAGTATATACATATCAACCAGAAGGGTTTACTGATCCTTCGAAACCTGATCATGTATTATTTTAGATAAGTCACTGTATGGCCTTAAACAAGCACCTCGTGCTTGGTATGATGCACTCTCAACATATCTGTTGAGATGTGGATTTACAAAAGGTGCAGTTGACACAACCCTGTTTATAAAACGTCAGGGGTCAGATATCATAGTTATACAGATATATGTAGATGATATAATATTTGGGTTTACAAATCCAGAATTTTGTAAGAAATTCGCATTTTTAATGTCCCAAAAATTCGAAATGAGCATGATGGGGGAAATAAATTTTTTCTTAGGATTACAAGTAAAACAATTAACTGATGGTATTTTTATCAATCAGTCAAAATATATACAAGACATGTTAAAGAAATTTAACATGGTCAATAGTACTCCTATGAAAACTCCCATGGCTCCGGATTCAAAATCACAACTCGATGCGGACATCTCTGGGAAACCTGTAGATGTGACTCATTATCGAGGTATAATTGGGTCATTAATGTACTTAACAGCTAGTAGACCAGATATTATGTTTGCTACATGTGTCTGTGCTAGATATCAGGCAAATCCTAAAGAATCACACTTAACAGCTGCAAAACGAATTTTAAGATATCTCAAAGGAACTCCAAATCTTGGTTTGTGGTATCCTAGAGAATCTTCATTTAATCTGACTGCTTTTTCTGACGCTGATCACGCAGGTGATAAGATGGACAGAAAGAGTACGTCAGGAGCAGTACAGTTCTTAGGTGACAAACCCGTATGTTGGTCATCCAAGAAACAACATTGTGTTTCATTGTCTATAGCTGAAGCAGAGTACGTTACTGTATCTTCCTGCTGTTCTCAGGTGTTGTGGATGAAGAGCCAACTTCGTGATTACGGGTTTACACCAAAGAAAATTCCAATATATTATGATTCTCAGAGCGCAATAGCTATTGCATCAAATCCGGTGCAACATTCAAAAACGAAACACATTGACATTCGGTATCATTTCATAAAAGATCATGTAGAAAATGGAAATATAGAATTATATTTTGTACCTACTGAATATCAACTAGCTGATTTGTTTACCAAAGCGTTAGATGAAAAGCGGTTTAATTTTTTGGTATACAAATTAGGTATGTTGAATCGTTAAGATTTAATAATTCAGTAGTTTCAAAATTATAATTTTAAAATTTTCAATTTTTTAAGTGATTTTTATCTGATGTTAAATTCATGAATCATAAAAAGTTTATATTTTTAGAATTTAACAAGATCTGGATTGTCATGTGCAGGGGGAGCAGAAAAGAAATTTATCTGATTTTGAATAAATCTGATAAAAATTATCTGTTATTTTGTAGGGGGAGCAGAGCTGAGAAATTGAATATCCAGTTGAGGGGGAGCAACTTTCAGAAATTCAACGGGGAGCAAATAAGTATTGTTAATATTTTTTAATATTTTTATTTTTTATTATTTTTTTATGTGTTCTCAATTTTTTTGTTTTTTGTTGTTTTATGTGAAATTTTTTTTTTCAGTATGAATATTTTTTAGTTCATTTTAATTTTTTTTTTGTTTTTGTGTGTGCTGTTAAATATTTTTTTTGTTTTTTGAAATTAAAATTTTTTAGTCACAATGTTTGATTGAAAAGTTAGTGTGTGGGCTTAGGTGGTTTAGATGATGGGCCGGATGTCAAATTTGAAAATTTAAAATTGGGCCGGGTAAAATTTGACTATAAATTTGAATTTTCAAATTCAAATTTACTTTTTCCGGAAAATACACAACTTCATCTTCTTCAACAAGATTTCTTCATTTCAAAGAAACCTCAAAACCCACAACCGACGTTTTTTCATCAAGATTGTGAGTAAAAGTTTGTTTTTTCTTTATAATTTCAGTTTGTATGTTTATATTTTCAGTGTATCTGTTCGAGTGTGACCATCTGTTCTTATTTCTGTTTTTTGTGTTCTTGACCGTTAATGGCAAATAATGTGATTTGCTCATGAAACTGAAATTAATTGTGTGATGTTGTTCATATTGGTAGTATGACTATGAATCTGAAGTTTCATAAGTCATTTTTACTTCACATAAACAGAATCATTGATTTTCTAATGAAACAGTTTCGAGTTCTTGAATAAACTGAAATTCGAATTTTTAACAACTTTAAAGTTGTTTTTGTTCAAAGTTCAGTAAAATAAATGTGTTTAAAATACATTTTCGAAGGGGGTACAAGTTTTAAAACACTGAAAATGATCCTTGAAATTAAATTCATCAAAATCAGTGAGTTTTAGACTTGTAGAAAAATAAAAAGACATTTCTCGAATAAAGCATTATTCGAGTTGCATTACAGAGTCATTCGAGTTGCATTGAAGAGTCATTCGAGTTGACTTAAGAGTCATTCGAGTTGACTTAAGAGTCATTCGAGTTGCATTAAAGAGTCATTCGAGTTGACTTAAGAGTCATTCGAGTTGCATCATCACTCTATCGAGTTGATTCATATAGAACTCAGAGTTAATCGAGTTTAATACACATAACATTCGAGAAACATTTGTCTTTCATGCGAGTTGACAAGTGTATGTGTAACACTTAGAAAATTTTTCAGAACATAAGTTTTGTCAAGACTTATTCGAGTTTAATGTGTACATCATTCGAGTTTTGTCAAGACTTATTCGAGTTTAATGTGTACATCATTCGAGTTTAGTACATAGCTTATTAGAGTTTAATGTGTACATCATTCGAGTTTTTCAGAGACTTATTCGAGTTTCATAGGTACTTCATTCGAGTTGTATATAGGGTTATTCGAGTTTCATAGATACATCATTCGAGTTGTCTATAGGCTTATTCGAGTTGTCTCATGTGTCATCTGACATTGTTCAGAGTGATTCGAGAAACTTGGAGTTTTATTCGAGAATCAACAGAAAATTTTTCTAAGTGTGGAATTTATTATGATTTAAGAAAAATGTCACATTTTTTAAGAAATTGTTATAAATTTATGTTTTTCTAACATTGGTCTCTAAACGATTGACTCTGGAGTCCATTCAATAATTAACTATTATTGTCTGGAAACCCGATGCTTTAAACAGAAAATCACAAGTTTTGACAATTTCAGATAAAATGTTACAATTTTTCTACATTTTTGACAGATGTCATTTGTGTACATGATATGACTAACATGATGTTCTTGGTTTTTACAGGTGTTCAAATGGCATCCCCAGTACAATCTCAAAATTCAAATTCCTCAGATTCCCATTCATCATCAAACCATACCCTTCTATCTACCCCAGTTAGGTCTACCTCAGTTGCCCGTTCATCACAAACAAACATTATCCCAGATAACCAGCTAGTAAAACCAAAACATTGCCTTCCTTTCCGTGATAATAACCATCGTCTAGATACCAAAGTTATTAAAGTAAGCCATCCTATCATTGTGGACATTTTGAAAGGCCATCCACTCGGGTATCTGCTACAATACAAACGTCTATTCCTCAAGTGTATTTACAACAATTTTGGCACACTGTCAAATTTGTTCCTGCTGACGAAAATCATCACTTTAAAGTGACAATAGATCAGTTTAAGATGAAAATCACTCTAGCAAGACTGCGTCATAATCTATTTCTTCCGAGACGTATAGACACGGTAAATTTCCCAGAGTTGGCAGACTTTGAAGACTTTGTTTCTGACGAGGAGCTGGTACATGACTTGATCTGCTTGAGCTACTCAAAGCCACTTCCAAAGAGCTCAAAGTTTCACAGGAATGGTTTAAATGGAGAATGGTATACCCTATTTGGAATCATAAATAGGTGCATGACTTCAAAACATACCGGGATTGACATATGCAACATTCATTGCTTGAGAATATTTCATGGGATAGCATTCAACAAGCATTATGACTTTGCTCAGTGCATATGGGAAGATTTGAAAGAGATTGTGCTTTCAAAAACAACGAATAGAGCAAGGAAATTTGTGCCACTTCAGAGATTCATACAGATTCTTATCCGAGGGATCCTTCGTTAGAAACAACATAGACTTAGATTCGAAGCACAACAAGTGGTACAAAGAGAGATTCAAGATATGCTGACTTTGCTGAATAAGGATGAGATCAGCAAGAAAAAGGTGAAAAAGCTTGAACTTCCAGAGAATAGATCTGCTGAGTTTATCAGAAAAAGAAACAAGATGCCTTATATTGAAGATATTCTAGAGAAAAGGATTTTTTGCAAGAAACAAGCTCCATGCTCAATCCACAAGCTATTCAGAGTTTTAGAGCCTAACATGCCTAATCTGGTTAACTATGCCAGTTTTCTGAGGAACAAAACTCAGGAAGTTGAAAAGGTAAAAAGTGAATTCAGAATTGTTGACCTTGTGAAGATTGAAAAAGAAGGATTTGTTAAGGTGTTCTATCCAAAATTCACTGTTACGAGATCAGATGGAAATACTTATGTATTTACAGAAGCTGACATGTTCAACATGCACTTGGTAGATATTGAAGATCTTTTTGACGAACTGTGCAGAAACAAAAGAAATGAACACTGTAGATTTGCGCTTAAGACACTGTTCCACTTTATGCATACCAAATTGGTATTAATGTCAGTGCAAGATCTACAGATTGGGGTTGAAAGAGGCATGAGGAAAATCAACATGACTGCACCTCACAGAGATATTAAATTTGCTGGTGAGCTGAAAGAATTTCAAGTGATTATGGTGAAGCATCCTGCAGTCATGTATAAAGATCGGAATAAGAAGTTGAGGGCAAAGAGGAGTGTGTAGCTGAACAAGTTTTCTGATGGTACATTGATTAAAGTTTTAAGTGGATTGAAAGGTAAGCTTGCAGCAGACCAGAAAAGAAAGACAAAGAAAGGAGCCTTATCTGTCAACGACCGAAGACTCATGGTTGAGTTTATTTCAAAAATTGAATGGAGGCTTTCGGATCGTAAAAGTGTCAGAAGGTTTGAACAAAAGCTGGGCTTATCGGTTTAACTACTTTGCTATTTTCATCAAAGGGGGAGAATGTTAGAATATGTTTTAATTGATGAAAAACAAAGTGTAGGGACTGTTTGTGTATTTCCTTAATAGTTTGTATAAATGTATAAATAGCAACTTTGACTTTCCAAATTGAGAGATCTGTCAGATTATCATTTTGTACGCATTAGAATCAGAAATAGCAGCACTGTACACGAAGATCTCATTATTCATTTTGTAATCATCAAGTTCATAAATCGAAGCATTCGGTTAGTGTTGATTACGTTTATTGTTCTTATTAATTGCATATTGTTGATTGAATTGGAAGAAACTACATTTCACAAGTCAGCTTATTCAGCTCCCGGTAATCAATGCACATCCTCATCGTGCCATCTTTCTTTTTCACAAACAAAATAGGGGCTCCCCACGGCGATGAACTCGGTTGAATGAAGCCCTTATCCAACAACTCCTGGAGTTGTTTCATCATCTCTTGCATTTCGGTAGGAGCAAGGCGATACGGAGAACGAGCTACCGGTGCAGCTCCAGGGATCAGATCAATACGAAATTCTACTTGTCTCTCAGGCGGCACGCCAGACAAGTCTTCCGGAAACACATCCGGGAATTGTGATACAACAGGCACATCGGCCACGGTCTTCTTCTCAACTTTGGCATCAATAGCATATGCCAAATAGGACTCACAACCCCTTGCAACAAGCTTTCGGGCTTTTGCAATGGTCAACAAGCACAGATCCCCACTTCTCCTATCCCCATATATGCAGATCTCACGCCCCTCCAGTGTGGTTATCTTGATCATACGCTTCTTACAAACTATATGGGCTTCATTTTCGATCAACCAGTCCATTCCGACAATCACGTCAAACTCACTGAATTCGATCGGAATCATGTCCAAATTGAAGACTATATCTTCAATCACTAAAGTGCAGTTACGGTATACGTGATCTACTTTGACTAAAGTGTTACTAACAGTTTCAATATCAAGTATAACAGACAACTTAGACAGAGGCATTGACATTTGTTGTGCAAAAACAGTAGATACAAAAGACCAGTTGGAACCCGCATCAAAAAGATCTCGTGCAGGCATGGAATTTACAATAAACATACCCATAACCACTTCCGGGTTTTCCTTTGCCTCCTCCGCTGTTATCTGAAAAGCACGAGCTGGCGCCCTTTATGGCTGGTTCCGGCGGTTGACTGAACCACCACTTGATCCTCCAGACGATCGTGTTGTAGTTGGAGTAGCAGCAGCTGGATCATTCTTTCTACAATTCCTACTGTAATGCCCCCATACACCACACTTATGGCAGGCATCAGCTTTCCTTGGGCACTCATTCTGAAAATGACCCAATTCCCCATAGCAAAAACAGGCGCGTCCATTAGGGCACTTGCCGAAGTGTTCCAAGTGACACTTATTACAATACCGCGGTTCTGTGTTGATGGAGTAAGCACGAGCACGACCAGAAGACCCAGATGATCATCGATAAGACTGTTGTGGTGAATACTGCGATGAACGAGAAGAACCCGAGTAACCCCCTTCAAGTTGTCGTTTCGGTGGTGACGGCTGTGTTGGGTTAGTGGAAGCAGCATCATACCCAATTGAATAACCCGACATGATAAGAATTTGCTCTACATTTCTGGCAGCCTCTAGTAAGCCAGCAAATATAGGGTAGCGGACGTTACTCATTACCCTCCTAATCTCCATATCCAAACCAGCCTCAAATCTGGTCACGTTTCTTTCCTCTGTATCAACCTGATGAGGCGCAAACAAACTCAGCCTCGTGAATTCCACAGCATACTGGGACACAGTCTTCGTCCCCTGCATCAGAGTCATAAACTTAGCCTCTAATCTCCGGCGTTCATCCACCGGACAGTATTGCTGAGTGAATAGTTCAGTGAACTCAGCCCAAGTCATCACATAAACGTTTTCCAAGGTTAAGGCATTAACCATGGAATTCCACCACATGACCGCCTCTTTAGTTCCGGACCATGTTCTTCTCAGCACAATCGCTGATTCGGAATGTCCGCTCTGTTGCTGTTATCCATTCAAGTGCGGCAACAACATCACCCAGTCCATTAAACTCCACGGCCCCATTTCCCTTGAAATCCTTGAACTGACAACCTTTGGGCTAGTTAGATGACCCAGTGTTGTCATCTTGTTCATCATTATTGCCCTCTTTTTCCTTGTTCTTTCTCTTGTCTTCTCTTAGCTTCGGCCTCATCTTGAGTTCGAAACTGGTTTTGAATCATCTTATTCTGCTCAGCCGACATGGCTAGCATCATTTCTCTTGTTTCTTCGGGTGTCATTCCTCCTCTAGACATGTTCTGAAATATAAAACATATATCTTATTTAGTAACATGTCATTAATTTAAAGACACCACACATTGTCCCGTATGAAAGTCAACTTCTTATGATTATTGGATCATAACCTATCTTAGTTCAGATCATTGCTTAAACCACTACATATCATCACTTAATGTTTGAGACCAAGACCTCACGGACACTTGAATCTCAAACTACTGCTCTGATACCATTGTCTGTGACAACCTTGCCACAATAACCACCATTACAATACACCCAGGATTAATCACCAAACATAAATTACATAATGATCTGAATACTTAAATTAAAGTGCGGAAGCATGAAAGTACATAATAAGATAATACAACTGTTTCAAACTGTAACAACCTAACTTTTGATCTAGTCCTAAATTCAGTATTTGAACCGATAATGTAATATTATTACATTAATTGAATTATAATTTAATTAAGTTATGAAATATTTAATTAAATTATATAAATATTTAAATTATGAATTAAATTATTAAAGATAATTAAATAAAGAGTAAATTACATAAATGGTCCCTGTGGTTTGTATGGAATTATGGATTTAGTCCCTAAAAGAATTTAATTACACCAAGCATCCCTACTTTTGCAAACCATGCACACCAGTAGTCCCTCGGTTGGACGGACGTTAAATGTGGACGTTACTGTCCAGATTGCTAGGGGTATTTTGGTCATTTCCCTACTCTCTCTCTTACAGTTAACTCTTGCCGCCAATATTAATTACCCATCATTTCATTTATCGTCCTTTTATGTAAAAGATGATGACACTTCGTTTCCTTCGTTTCCCTTACTGATCTTTTTCTTCTACCTCTATAACCCTAAAAGATTGAAGCTTAGAAGTTTTTAAGATAACATTGAAGCTAAGAAGTTTGAAGATAACATCAAATGGTGGGATGCACAATGTGGAGCATTCGACCAAAAATAGAAGTGGTGGATGTTGCAGAGATGTATGGTATGTATTCAAGTGTCATTCTGCTTACTTATGTATCTCATTTGTAAACAAGATTTTGTATCTCGATTATATATTGTGTTACAAGTTTTTTTATGAGATTTGTGTGTAGAAATATCGATATTTGTTTATATTTTGCAGCTGGTTCTCCTACTCTGTTTTCCATTCATATTCACCATCATGGGGTTTTTACAAGGAAGCCTGGTAGGACTTACGTAAATGGTTTAGAAAATTATATTGATTTGATCGATATTGATGAATTTTCAGTACATGAGATTAATGCTATGATGACAGAGTTAGGTTATGATGGTCTTAAACCAATGTGGTATCACTTTAAGATACCAAATAGTGACCTAGACTTTGGACTTCAAGCGTTAGGGAACGATAAAGATGTCCTTAATCTGTGTAAGTATGTACAAGAGCATAAGCTTATTGAGGTATACACCGAGCATGGTATCACAATGTTGGAGACCTATTGGAAATCACCAGAGTCTAGTAAGGTTGTCATTGAGGAATTACCAAACGATGTATCCCCAGAGCTTAGTAGAAGTAGACAAAATGTAAAGAAAGGTGTCAAAGTTTCTTCTTGTAGGAGACTACTTTTAGAATGGATTGATGAAGGTGGAGCACCTGTTAATGTTAATGATATGGGTGGTAACAAGGAAGTTGGGAATGTGGAAGAATCAAATAATGATGGAGATGTGCAAGAACCAATTGTTGAGAGTGATTTGCATGAACCCATGAATGATCCTGATTGTCAAGCAGCAGGGACTTCTGATTATCATGTGCAAGAACCAATGGTTGAGAGTGATGTGCAAGAACCAATGGTTGAGAGTGATTTGCAAGAACCCATGAACAATAATGATTTTCTAGCAGCAGGGACTTCTGATTATCATGTGCCAGAACCCATGGATGATCCTAATTGTCAAGCAACTGGAACTTTTGATATAGATTTTGATTTAAATGCTGAATTTGATCCTTTTGATGAAGCATGGGGGGATGAAGGATTTGACCATGAAGAATACATAGATAACAGTGGACACAAGGATGGTGTAGATGATGAAGAAGATAGCGACTACATTGTTGATGCTGATAATTTAGTAGATGAAGTAGATGTAGACATGCGAGACTTTCAGGTAAATGTTGATGGAGATGTTGAATGGATTGGAACCAATGATCAGAATCAATCAGGAATGGAAGAAGCAGAGGATGAAGTTGATGTGTTAAACAATGATTCATTTGATAGTGCTACAGATGAGGATGATATTGAGGGACTTAGAAGAAAAAAACTGAAACACCTGAGTAAGAAAAAGCAGATTGTAACAGGGAGTGTGAATAAGTATAGTTTCTTTGTGGGTCAAACCTTTGGGAGTTCAAAGGAAGTGAAGGAACACATTAAGATGCATGCCATTGAAACTAGGAGGGAATTACACGTTGTGAAGAATGACAAAAGGGTTAGAGCAACGTGTAATGGTAGTATACCATCATTTTCTACACTTAGTCAAGGTGGGCCAAGTCAAACAGTAGGCCTAAGTCAATCAGTGGGTCCTACTCAAGTTGTCGAAAAAGCCAAACAGAAGGGAAATAAGGGAAAGTTGGAAGACAATAAATGTCCATGGGTTATGCACGTGAGTAAGCTTCCTGATTGTGAAACTTGGATGGTGAAAACATTAATTGAAGAACATCATTGTCTTCAATCAAGGAAGATTAAGGCTTGCACTGCTGGTTTTCTTTCTAAACAGATTGTCGAACAAGTTCAAGCAAACCCAGATGTCCCAGTGAAAGCTATTCAAGATCAGTTACAGAAGAAATTTGAGGTAGGTGTGTCCAGAATGAAAGCATTTAGAGCAAAGACAAAAGCTTCAGATCAGATAAGGGGGGATTACAAGATGCAATATGCAATGTTAAGGGATTATGTTATGGAGTTACAGACAACTAATCCAGGTACCACCGTTAAGTTAGATGTTGAAGTGGCTAATCCAGCTGATGAAACTAAGGTTTTCAAGAGAATCTATGTATGTATCGGTGCCTTGAAGGAAGGGTTTAAGGCAGGGATGAGGGATCTACTTGGTTTGGATGGTGCCTTTATGAAAGGGCCATACCCTGGACAAATTCTTACTGCAGTTGGTTTGGATGCTAATAATGGTATTTATCCTATGGCTTATGCAATCGTGGAAGCGGAGACTACTCAATCTTGGGTTTGGTTTCTTACATGTCTTGGGGGAGATCTTGATTTGTCAAATAACTCAAATTTCACTTTCATTTCTGACAGGCAAAAGGTACTTGTAGAAGTTTAAGTTTACTTTTCCAATTACTATTTTGTTTACCAATCTATGATTGTTTCTTGACAGGGCATCATACCAGCCATAGCAAAGGTTTTCCCATGTGCAGAGCATAGGTATTGCCTTAGGCATATACATGAGAACATGAAGCAGTCGTGGAAAGGGAGAGCCTACAAGGATCTATTATGGAAATGTGCAACGGCAACCACTGTCCAATATTTTGATCAAGCAATGGAGGAGCTAAAGAATTTCAAAAAAGAGGCCTTTGAATGGCTCAAAAACATTCAACCACAACATTGGTCCAGATCTCATTTCTCAGGTAACTTTATTACAGTTTGTAATAATATTGTGGGAGTGTTATGGTTTCTACTTGCATATGTATAGAAATGTTAACTCATGCTTTAAGTTAATAACTGCACTATTGTTAACAGGGAGGTGTCATTCAGATGTTTTATTGAACAATTTATGTGAGGTGTTCAATAGTAAACTAGTGGATGGTAGGGACAAACCCATCATTACAGCATTAGAGTTTATTAGGGAATACTTGATGAAAAGAATTGTGAGTGTGTCGAGAGTAATTGAGAAATCTGAAGGCCCCTTGACACCAACTGCCAAAAAGATGTTTGACTCAATAAAAAAGCAAGCAAATGAACACAATGTGTTGTGGAATGGAGGAGTTAAGTATCAGGTTAGTGGACCATGGGGTGAACAATGTGTAGTTGATATGAAAGAAAGAGAGTGTAGTTGTAGGAGATGGGAATTAACAGGCATACCTTGCAAACATGCTGTTGCTACCATGTGGAGTATGGCAGTTAATGGACAAGAAGTTGGTTTGCCTGAAAGCTGGGTTCATCCGTGTTACTGGCTCGACACTTGGAAGAAGGTTTATAGTTTCAAGATCAATCCCATTAAGGGTAAGATAATGTGGCCCAAGTCTTAATGTCCATCTAGACTCCTTCCACCATTACATCACAAACAAGTTGGGAGACCAAAAAAGAAGAGAAGAAAAGGTTTAGATGAAGGTGTTGATGCTGGAACAAGTGAAGATATGATTAAAAGAGGGAAGCTGTCAAGGAGTGGGAAATCAGTGACATGTACAAAGTGTGGTAAGCAAGGCCACAATTCAAGGACATGCAAAGGACAACTTCCAAGTAATTATACCAACTTATTGATTTTTATAATTTTCACTGTGCTAATCCTAAAACCTATGTTACTTGATTATTTTTAGGGGGTGAACATGGGCTTAATAATGCTTCTAGAGGATGGAGAGGACAAAAGGAAAGAGTTGCTGCTGGAGTAAGGGAGATGAACCCTCCTCGATGATCAAATGATGTTAAAGCAAGATGGGAATAACAATTACTTCTTGTGCTTCCTTGTTTTGATTTGGAATTTAAACTAATGTTTTGGTCAATACTATGATAATGTGTTAGGATGGATCATATACATCCATATTTTGGTTTGGAAATTAAACTTATGCAAGGTGATGTAATTAGGATGGATCTTAGACATCCTTATTTTGGTTTGGAAATTAAACTTATGCAAGCTGATGTAATTAGGATGGATCTTAGACATCCTTATTTTGGTATTTATGCACTAAAACATTAAATGGGTTTGTAAAACAACCTGGATCATGTAATATCTGTTATGTATTTTTTTAATGGTCATTTATTGTGTGGTTTTAGAGATGTTCATTTTGATTTCACAGCAAAGCCTGTCAAATAATTTAGTTGTATGGTTGAGCACAACAAAGACAAAAAATTCATTTTTAAAGGAAGCAAATTCATTAATAACATATGATTCATTACATAAATTAAACTTGACCTTTACAACAACTACGTCAAATTCTTTAAATAAACATAACTTAAAATTCCCAACCATGTAATAATCATATACAACTTCATCCTCCTACTTTCTTCCTCCTTAGCTTTGACCAATCCTTCAAGCTTGTTTTTTGACCTCAATAAACCAGGAATTATGTCCATAGAACGGTTACACATTGGTGGATCAACCCACCCAATGAATCTACACCGTGATCCCTGTGTAAAAAAGTGGTGAAAAATGTTTAGGTATCGGGTACTACGCAAAGACTCAAAAAAATCAAACTTACCATTGTTGGGCAAGAAAAAAACCTCCGACCAGGGTTTTGAGAGGTCCACGATGTTTGAATGATAGCTTCTTTTCCACACCAGCAGACAACCATGGCTTTAATGTTCCCGTCTCTGTGTTGATGAAGACGACGAAGTTTTTGAACACCAGGAAGAGAGGCACCAGAAGGAGAGAGAGGTAGAATTAATAAGATACACTCCTCCATTTATTAATCTAAGGGCAATAGAGAGAGAGTAGGGAAATGACCAAAATACCCCTAGCAATCTGGACAGTAACGTCCACATTTAACGTCCGTCCAACCGAGGGACTACTGGTGTGCATGGTTTGCAAAAGTAGGGATGCTTGGTGTAATTAAATTCTTTTAGGGACTAAATCCATAATTCCAGACAAACCACAAGGACCATTTATGTAATTTACTCTTAAATAAAGGAGATATAAGATACAAAAGTAATAGCGGGTTAAGTCGCAAATATAACTAGATGAAGTTTATAAACGAGATTTATGAACCATTTAATCATTTTTCACTCTCTCTCTACTCTCTCTCTACTTTTCTCTCTCTCTAAAAATCTCAAAAATTCACCATAATTTGCAATAAATTCGAAGATTGAAGCAAGGACAGAGTTACAATTACTAATCAACAAACAATCAATGCAAATTCAAGGTAAAAATCGACTCTTTTAGCTTTTATATTTTCAGTTTTAAGAATAAATTCGAATTTGATTATTTTGTGTGAATAAAGTTAATTTAGCCCGAGTTTTAACTAGATTAAGTTTAATATAAACGAACCTAGGCTTAATACTTATTAAATTCGTGATTTATGGCTTAGAAATTCATGATTTAAAACTGTAAAATATGAACAAATTCGAGATGCCAAGAACAAACTCGAAATACATGGAACAAACTCGAATTTGAGCTAAATTCGAGAATATATTCGAATTTAATCATCAAAGTCGAATGAGGTCTTCGAATTTAATTCTTGGTGTTCGAATTTGGTTACATTCAAAATTAGGATTTCGATTTTAGTCTCTAAATTCGAAAGGAGCTTCTAAAATAATCCATAATTCGACTTTAGTCCATATTTGATGATAATGTTTGAATTTAAGTATAAATTCGAGACATAGACTTTGACTTTAACCTTAAATTCGAAATAGAATTCGAATCTAACCCTTCATTCGAATTTAATATATTTGAAATAGTCCACATGCTCAAATTTATATATATGTGTTCGAATTTAATTATATAAATTCGAAATCCACTCCTTAAATTCGAATATATTGAATAAAACACTTGGGTAACGCATAAAATAACAAGATAATGAGCAAAATGAGTATATATATTAATATATATATATATATATACAAAGAATGATTTATGAATATACAAGTTATCAGAATCAGATAAAATGAAGAATTTAAAGATAAAAGAGGATGATATTGACATGAGATTGATATTATGATTCTGGACAGGTTTAGTGAAATTCTGAACAAAGATTTAATGATTTAAAGCGGGTCAAAGATTTGAGTTGACAGAGAACAGAATTGATAAAGATAAAATCCTGAGATAACTCAGGTGGCAGATTTTACATCTGTTTGATAAAGACCCAGATCTGTGAGTTATAGATATTCAGATTTAACATGCTTGAATTTCCGGTTGAGACATATTGTTGATGCTACATTGACTTGACATTCATATTATCAGTTGGATTGTGACCTGTGCACACCATGGTTCGGTGTTGCCCAGTGGATCATGATAGCTATTTGATCATCATTTCATATGATATTGCATTTACAGTTCATTTCTGATACAGCTTTGAGACTACTGTTATCATGACTTTGAATACGTATGCTTCATCATTGCATATACTTGACATATTGATTCAGCTTGATTAGCCTTGATTGGTCTATTGTTCTAGACCTGGCTATTTCACCAGTTCTATTGAACTTGGTAATGACCTCCGATGTTCCGCCACGTTGATTTACTGGTAGCTAGCCCAGTATGTGGCTGATCCCCACGATTTAAGCGTGAGCGTGGCTTGAGCATCATCCGACTCTATGACTTCTATGTCTCAATCATGAGTGGCTGTAGCGGCATCCTTGACATATCACGCTAGACTTATGATGATCCGCTTTGACAATGCATGTTTAATTTGAAAATCTATTTACTCACTAAGCATTGCTTACGGTGGTTACATTTACATTTTTACAGGAAAAGATAAAGGAAAGTCACCTGCCGGACCTAGTTTTTAGGTCTTACAGAGATCAAGACAGAAGTTTCATAGACCTCTACTCAGAAACCCCTTTTGGTACTAATTGGATGATGATAAAATGATGGTCTGGGTAGATTTATCTTGATTATATGATGATATGAATTAGAGTAGACTCGTGCCTACTGTCCCGTGAGGGGTGGTCTTCACACAAACACCCTACGGTGCTACAAGGTTTCGAGTCTAAATCTACATACTCAAACTTTATTACAACATCCCAAACATATTACAACATTGGTCCCATAGCACATTTACCGATTGAGTAGTAGATATCTTCCAAGACTTCACAAACGACCTAACTAGAAGGTCCGGCAGCAGATTTTCCTTTTCCTGTAAAAATTCAACAACTGAGGGGTAAGCGAATGCTTAGTGAATACACAGATTTACGCATTTTATAAATCTTTATGAAGCCCACAAGAGTAACACTGACGACACACGTCGTGCACTCTCCACGTACACAAAGTACGACACACATGAGCCGTCGCTCCTACGAGCCCAAAGCTCGGCATATAAACCAACCATCTGAGACAGACATAGCATCGGGGATGACTTACTTCCTACCAGAACCTCGGAGGGATCAGCTCCGGGTCATATAGCGCAGTAACATCAGAGTAACAGATGCGACCCGCCTGTCCATCAATAGATGCACAACAAAAGAACGGACATGCAACAAGATCCATGTGCATCTAAATCTACACAAGTTAATAGAATTCCGAACGATAATGAAGCAACATGTCTCAGCAGGCAATAGCTTACATAAAGCAGATATAAACACGCGAAATCATATGTACTCACAGTGGGTGCGTTATTAAACTTTAATCAATATTATTTCTCCTCGGGCTTTCAACCGGATTACAAAGTACCTCACTGTGGGTTAAACAATACCACAAGGGACCTGTTACATTTTCATATGGAAAACATATCATCATTATATGTTCTTTAACAAATTAGCATCAATTTGTACAAATAAAAGTATTACAACATTCGTAACCGTCATCCGAAACTCACATTATAAACCATCATTTGGTATGTTATTATTCCCAAATAACCCTTCATTATATGCCTTAATATAATACCAAAAATATCCCAAAAGTGTGATTAATTGTCCATAAATTAGGGTCCTTAATAACCCATCCGAATTACACATGTACAGCGGCGAACTCGCCGAGTTCAGGTCCGAAGTTCGGATCCTCGGCCAGATTTCGGACCCATCCGAATTACTTTACCCATCCGAGTTCGGGTCTCATCCGAGTTCGGTTCTTTTTCAAGTTCGGGTCTCATCCGAATTCGGGTCCCAACCGAATTCGGATCCAATACTTATGAATTTTTGAAGATTTATTCAGATGTTCATGGGAACTCGCCGAGTTCACCAGCAGTTTTGCAGGTTGCAGCTACGAGTTTTGCACTATAATTTCCAAAAACTCAAATCTAACAACATGCAATCCATAATAATGTTATATTAACATATCTTGAATGTTTCTACATCATTTTCCATATCATTAACACTCAAATTCGTTCAGATTGGACAAAAAATGAGGAAAAACCTCAAGAACACAAAAACTTCATAAAAATTCAAATTCATTACCTTTTTGAATGATTCAACCAATGATTCTTATTTCTAATGCTTCAGTGATGTTGCAGAAATGATTTCCCACTGATTTAACAAACATGCAACCACGATTTTCAGATTCAAATTTCATGTATTTTTATCCTCAAAATAAAACTTTAAAACTTAAAAATAATTTCTCACCTTGATTCAGAGTGTTTCTTGTTAATTTCTATATCAAATCCACGAATCTTCTTCCAAACTTTCGAATTTCAGCAGAAACTAGAGAGAGATTGAGAGAACTCTTGTGATGTTGAAGATGAGAATGAACCATAATAAAAGACCAAAGGTCTTTTATTTCACTAGTTTCGGCTATTAACACTTTTATCCCCTCAACTTATCCGGTTCCATTAAATACTGATTTTATCTTATTTTTATCACCACTAACATTTATAAATCATCACACTCCAATATAATAATTCTAAAATTCTAAAATTTCTTAATTTCTTAAAATAGCAACCAACTTTTATATATCCGTATACAAAATCATCTTTCATAATCGAACTTAATTATACAAATTAATTTTACATATTTAAACTATATGTCCTCAAATACATAATTAAATTCCGAGGATGTTACAAAACTTGTCAAGGTGACTGTGGAAAAAGATGGTGAAGGGAGCAGTTGTGTAACAGCTGTCATGCTTGATTAGAGGATTATGGGCTATGGTTTTTTTGCAGATAGTGTTTTATTTTTTTTGTGCAGATACATTGGAGGGTGGGATATTGTTTTTGTGCAAATAAGGTTATCAAATACCTTGTTTTGTTTAGGGGCTTATGGGGTATACCCATTTTTGAATGTATGCCTAAACTTTTATGTATGCCCTATTTAACCATCAAATATATCATACTTTATTTCAATAGTTTTGTTTAACTTACGTATTGCAGTATATTCCAACTGTAGTATATTCCAAATTCTGTTTAGCTTATGTATTGCAGTTTAGCTTGTGCAGATAGGGTTTTATGTATTGCTTTGATACCTAAATACAACTACAGTATATTCCAAGTTCTAGTAGTATATTCCAAGTGATAATAGTACATGTACCTATACCAAAGCCTTTAAAAAAGCTTTGATACCCAGAGTACCAGTTGGTGATGCATAATAATAGCATCACATGATGTTCATATTCATAATGAAATAGCTTTCATACACAAATGTATCAAAAGGAAAAATGCAAAAGATTCGTTGCTTTAAACATTTGCAAAGCCATTACATAACAAACAAAAAGGCAAAATGCAAACGATTCATTACTTTAAACATTGGCAAAGCCATTACATAATAAACAAAAGGCAAAATTCAAAAGATTCATTGCTTTAAACATTGGCAAAGCCATTACATAACAAACATATAACCTATGGCAAAGCCTTTGCAAAAGCTTTCATACCTAAGTGATGAACCAACACAACAACAACATATGTTAAAAATGAAAACAATTACTGCTATTATCACCAAACACCTATCATACAACTTCATCTTTGTCTTATTGTTGTTCATTTCATCCTTCAACTTTTTCAGATCTTCAATCAGCTTCACAATTTCCATGTCCAAGTCGTTTGAGCTTTGCCCATCAGTTCCATCATTGCCACAATGAAGCTCATACATTGATTCTTTGTACCAATCATTACTTAGCTTTGGATCAACCCATTGAAAGAATTCACAATCATCTGAACCCTAGAATTATTTACAAAAAATATATGAATACTTCAAACGATTTTATGCATATTACAACAATGTCTGAATACAAATTTCTTACTTACTTGGAATTTATGTTCAATGCCAAAATATTCTATTAGGGTGTCTCCTAGTCCATGAGATCTTCAACATCGCTTCTTCATTGCAAAAACAAAAAGGAGCATCTTCGCTTGTTGATTTACCTAGTCCATACTTTGTTTTCTTAAGCCTTTGATGCTTTCTTGCTGAAATCGAAGAAGCCATTACAGACCTTCGTTCAAGGTTGCAGAGAAAGGGAAGCACAAATGGAAGCAGAAGCGTTACAAAGAAATAGAAGGAAGAAAAAAGGGGCTACATACACAAATACTTTTTATTTTAACATATATATTTTACTTTGCTGATGTGGATAACCTGGTACACCTGGTTATACACGTGGGTATCCAACTCAGCGCAAAATAACCATGTCAGATAAGTTAATTGGGTACTCAGTTAATTGGTTTAAAGTTGCTAATGTTGATAAAAAAAAAACAAAAGTTATTGTTATTAATGATAAAAAAGATAATGTTGCTATTAATGAAAAAAAATGACAAAAGATGTTACTATGTCATTAGCCCTTTTTCATTCTCTCCAATCTCTCTTGTTTCATCCAAAATCTTTTCCAAAGAATATTTGGAGCATTAAAATTAATAATTATGTAATAATCTATATCTTATATTTTATATATATATAGGGTTGGGATCATTGCAGAATCTTAATCTAGTGCAGAACTAAAGAACCAATCTAAACCATTGGATTATAATATAACACTAGGGATAAGATGGTAATTATGCAATTAACATTGAATTAATAGTAGCCTACCAAGTTTGACTGCTCACTTTGACCATTTTGACTCTTTTAATATCCAATGTACATGCAGTGTTGCATATATGATATATTGTATTACTTCGACGTTGAATATGTGATATAAACTGTAATTCGACATTGAATGATCTCAATATAATATAATAAATGGTCGTCTGGGTAAAAAAAAATTTTTTTACAAAAAATAAAAACGTAAAATTTTGTAAAAAAAATATATCATGACCGTTCTCGTTAAATCCACCAACTATGACTACTAATTTTGACCATTATTTTGGCTTTGTTAATATTGAATGTACATGTAGTGTTGCATATATGATATATAATATTACATTCGATGTTGAATATACGATATAAAGTGTTCATTCGACATTGAATGATATCGTCATGCTATATTGCGTCGTGGTCTGGGTAATTATTTTTAACGAAAAATAAACACGTAAAATTTTTTCGAAAAAAATATATCATGACTGGTCTCGTTTTAAAGAGTCTAAAATTCTCGTTTTTGTGGTATAATTTTTTTGATTTAAAAATTATTTATATTAATGTTATTTTAATTTAAAGAAAAATGATATTTATTTGTTAATGTCAATCTTTTTGCTATTTCCAAATCTTTTCCATATTTACCCAGAATTAAATTATCACTAATACCAATCTTTTTTTTCACTAATTCTAAACTTGATGATTTTAGTCAAAACCATTTGATTAATCTAATCTATGGACGATATTGGTTCTAGAGTTCTACATTAAATTTAGGTTCTGCAATGATTCCGTCTCTCTCTCTTTCTCTCTCTCTCTCTCTCTCTCTCTCTATATATATATATATATATATATATATATATATATATATATATATATATATATATATATATATATATATATATATATATATATATATGTTGAGTCCTCCATGTAATAAATGTGATGACAAATCTCATGTAATAAATAAGAAAATTAATGTCTTAGTTTAATTTTAAATTTTTAACAAGTAATATATAATTATTTAGTTAGTTGTTTTATATATATATATATATATATATATATATATATATATATATATATATATATATATATATATATATATATATATATATATATATATATATATATATATATATATATATATATATATATATATATATATATATATATATATATATATATATATATATATACATATATATATATATATATATATATATATATATATATATACTAGTTCATTACCCATATATTATATGGGCTGGATTTCTAAAAATTTAATAATATATAATATTGTTATTTTAAGTATTTAATTTATAATAATAGATGATAATTAATTATAGTCTAATCATAATAAATATAGCTTTGAATTTTAATATTTAAAATTTTAATTTGGAAGGCTGTTATAAATTGAATGGTTACAATTTCTAAATTTTAAATTTCGAAGTGACAACTTTTATCTTTTAACGGATGACAAATGGAAATTTTACTTACCCGCTAATTAGTATTTATATAGATTAATGCATGAATTTTAAGTAGGGGTATCAATTTATTAATACAGAGGTTTATTGATATGTAAATAAAAACCAAAAGCATAATCAGAATAGATGGTTATAAGTTTTTTTTTATAATTTCTTATAAAATATTGTTATTATTGGTTTTTTGACAATTGAAACTTTATTGTGATATCTTGACGATTATATTTGTAATTGGTGTGTGACTTATAAAGAGAGATCAATATACTAATTAAAGATATTAATTATATGAATTAATTTAAAGGATAAAAATAGAATACATAATTATGATTTATTTTATTGATTTATTAAATACAAACAATAGTAGTTGTTACTTAATATGATAAATATTATAATTTTTAATTACTTTTTGTAAGTTAGCTAAACAAAAATATTTAAATTGATGAGAAATGTTAATATTGTATTTAAAATTCTGCAAGAATTATTTATTAGGAAAGAGATCAATATATTAATTAGAGGTTTTAATTAATATGGAAACACATAAATAAAAATTAGAATGGATACATAAAGACTTTTTATATATAAAAAACTAGTTATTAGAATAGATAATTATGGTAAGTAAATAGGCGGGAAAATGATATTGAAATGCCATGAGAAAGCGACACGTGGCATGAATCATTTTCTTTTATTAATATATATAGATAGATAGATAGGGGAGGGTTCTTCTAAGAACCATAAAAAATGTGGGAACCAAGAAAGTTTTAAGGGTTTTTTTTGTTGGAAAAATGGGCGGGTAAGGGGCATAATGGGGATAAAAAAACCGTTCGTTCCTTTCAAACACACGCCCACGTTTGCACCTCCATCATTTCTCTCCTCGATTTTCCCATCCTTCTCTCTTCTCTCAAGAAAAAACCGCCGGATTTTTTCTCTTTCTCGCCGGAAAACATGTATTCGTCGTCGGCGACCGAAGAAGAAACGCTAAACGAGATGTACAATAAAGCAAAAGGTAAGTAAATATGTGATTCTTTTACCGGATAATGATTTTTTGTTGATGAAAGTTTTCGATTATCTGCATTTGACGAAAATGCATTCTACAGGGAAGGGGGTTTCTAAAGTTAAGCGAAAAGAAGTTGATAGAGTTGTGGTGAAAAGGTTTGCTTCATCTAAGCCATTGCAAGTGTCGTCATCTGAGGATTTTGATAAATGAAGTGTTTTTTTAGTGTTTTTGCCTTCTATGATCATTCTATGGATGATACAATGCTCTCAAACAGATGATTTGTTGATTATGATCATTCTTTGGTGCAAGTTTGATTATGTTTATGGATTTCTCTTTTTTTTTTGGGGGGGGGGGGGGTGAAAATTTTGAAATGTATATATATAAATCCTAAATTTTAGGGTTTGTGGCATTTTTTGATTATTTTTTGGGATAAAAAAGTTTTAAAGAACACGTAGAATGTCTTATTCTACGTAGAATGGTGTGAGGAGTTCTGGAAGATTGGAGAAGAGAAGGTGAAGGAGTTGGTTGAAGAATCAAAGGTGGAGGCAGAAGCCCGTCTAGCTTTGCTTGATTAAAACAATTAAGGCATTCTCAAAATGTTCTAGGTTTATGGTTGGAAAACATAAATCATTGTCCATTTGAATTTTATTTTGAGCTACATATTCTGATGCTTGGCTAAAAAACTTGGAAGTTTCATCGATATTATGTGTGAAGAATCTATGGACATGACATATCCAACATGCATTTATTTAAAAACATTCCGAGTATATGTAAGATTCTGTATAAGTCTATAGTTGCATTCTGAGATGTATGTAGAGTAATGTATTCTATGGATAATATGTTGCATTCTAGGTAGGATTAATGTATTCTATGCCAATTAAACAAAAAATTGTATCTTAGTTCTAACTTATTCTAAAGAGTTTGATAAGTCTATAGTTCACTTTTAATAGAATGAAAATTTCTATGTATATGTAGAGTAATGTATTCTGTGGAAAATATGTAGCATTCTATGTAGAGTAAATGTATTCTAAGGAGAATATGATGCATTCTATATAGAATTAATGTATTCTATGCGAATTAACAAGATTATTATATCTAAGTTCTAACTTATTCTAATGAGAATGATCTGCGAGTCTCAAAGTAAAAAAAGATTAAACTCTATTCGATGTATTTAAAACAACAAACTATGGAAATTAGGAATATTTCAAAAAAATTCTGTGCAGAATATGAAATCCCGTATGTTTCAGCACCTTTGATGATTCTTTATCATATCCCAAGAAGAAACAATGCTCAATAATTGGAAAATGATGAAGAAGACAATATGAATGTTAGAGAGAATGAAAGTGGCGGCTACAAGAGTATTCAATATATTAAACCGTGTCTTTACAATAAAGTAACCCTAGGAGCTTTATAGCTCCATTTAATTATCTATGGGGCATTGACACAATTGCCCCCTAGACTTTTACATAGAAATAAGTTACAAGGAAACAAATACAAAGATAAATGCTAAGTAAATAATTATTACAAAATAACTCCTTATGATCGAAATTAAATGTCTAACAATCTCCCCCTTTCCGATCATTTAGGAGGTCCTGGAACTCTGGCTTGATCTGTTGATTCTCGGAGTCCAAGGATGACGTCAAAGCGTCTGGTCACTTGTCTCATATGTAGCCGTTCGTTCAGGAGGTCAATGCCGCTGAGGGTATCCTGTATCTCCTTTGGTGAGCATCTTTGTTCAGGATCTGGTTGAGCATCAAAATCTTGTACTTTCTGTGTTAGTGCAGCTCGAACCAATCGGAGTGTACCATCGGAGTAACATGGAAGATCCTCAAAGCGCATGTACCTTTTATAGCCCTTGAAATTGACAAAAATGACACCCGGGTCTCCAGAGAGTACAACTCTGTAGGCCGGGTGGTGGGCTAGGAGAAAGCTATCTTGTTCAGGAGCTTTCAGTCCAACTTTGACTAATGCACTCTCAATTGCCATATGAAAATCTCTGAGGCACATCACAATTGAGCGGCGATTCATGTATCGAAGTAGGGCTGCAACTGCTGTCATGTGAGTCAAACGACCCTTGATTTTGAATTTCAGTTTGTTGTGCAGAAGCTCGATGTCGTCGATGTTTACAAAGTCAAGGTCGCTTTCATACAATTCTTGAACTGTGCCGTCTTCTCTGAGTACCTCGAAGGCCGGAGTGAACACTCTGGCTCTCTTGTACATGTGGATGTTATTGACCTTTACTATTTTGGATTTCGACCAATATTTGCTCTTGTCTCTCGTTTCCCTTAGCATCATTTGATTATATTCAGCTTGAACACATCGAGAAGCATCGGTCATCGCCATCAGAAGACGTCGACTGTAAGACCCCGACTTCTTTCTAAATACCATCTTGAACCTTTCTTCTAAGAAAGGATTCTGAAATTGATCAGGCGGGAACTTCTTCAAGAGTTCTTTTAATCCCTGGACCGGAGGTTCTTCTAATTCTTCAGGAGGAGCCTCAAGAAGTTTCAAGACTCGATCCCTCCGGTCCTGACTCAATTCTTCTTTTGTTTCAGCATCCAGATTGTGGACTTTTCCCCTTGAGTACCACTTGATCCATGCCACGTCTGTCAAGTCGTATATTGCTTTGTCATCTCTTGTGTCAAAACAGTCAACAGTTCGGGATCCGGATGATTCAGCAATGTGGGCAGACGGAGCTGATTGAGATGGTAGGGTTGATTGGACTGTTGGGGTAGGAATAACTGGTGGAATTTATTTTGGTGTGGGAGTGGGTTGGATTGAAGGATTTTTATGGGAGTAGGTGAAGGAGATTGGATGGTAGAAGTTGTTTGTACTTGTGGAGATTGGGTTGGGGAATCCAAAACTTTAATTGGGGAGGGTGATTTTTGCGGGGATTGGGGTTTAGGCTTTGGTGATGGAAGGATATAGTCGTTATCAGTATCAGAGTCTGAATCAGACACTAATATGATTTTGACTTTTTCGAGTTGAGGTTCATATCTGACCATTGCTGACATAGGATCCAGAGGAGTTGGACCTTCAATCTGTAATGGTTCATATTCTATCATCAGTACTTCCCTAGCCTCATACGTCTGATACCCAGACCCCTGAATTTCTGTACCCTCATTTTCTGCTCCCCCTACAATGATCATTGGGTCCTCAGAATGAACTTTCTGTCTTTTCTCCCCCTCATGACGATCAGGGTCGTCCTGATCGTCATGTTTCCGTTTCGGAGCCTCTGCCTGAGGACGGCACTGGAGTTCAATTACTGCAGACTCTAGGCGGTCCATTCTGGAATTAATCTGCTCCTGGACTTGAAGGATTAGACGTGTAAGCGCATCAATCTTGTCCGAGAGCTCCGCGATCTGGTTTTGAACTGAATGGGATCCTGGTGGAGGGCCAGCTTCGGAAGCGACACCCTTACCCTTTATAAGTGAAAGAAGGGCGGTGTGACGTTCCTCGGCAGCTTCCTTTTGGGCGTCCAGGTCAGCCCGGGTAATCACTCCGGCAGCACGAAGAGCTGCCGTTAACATCTCCAAGTTGATAGGGAGATGGCCGGAAGTGGATGGTGGTGATTGAGCCACTCCCGGTCTTCCTTCCGTCATTTCTGGCTCCTGTATAGGACGCTCAGATCCGGAAGTTTGTGGAGATGCCACGGAGGCAGCTCTTGGGGATGCCATGGAGGCATCGTGTGTTGTGTGTATATGGGGGGATGGAGTTGTGAATGAAGGAAGTGCGGTCACGTGGGGAGGAGTGTGACCTCTTTCAACACCGCCACTCTCCAAATGAGAGGGCGATGGTGTATGTGCGATATCCCCGTGGAATGAAGTGGTCTCCCTTTGAGGGGAAACCAAGTGGGTGGTGGTGGTGATTGCGACCGTTGGACTGACGGTCTTATGATGGGGAGTCCAGCTGATTGGGCTTAGTTCACCCTCGGATGGAATTCTCTCGCTCGCACGACAGAGACGGTGCGTTCTGAATCCGCTGTCTCTGCCGTCTGACCACCTGCTCCCTCGCTCACCAACACATGCTCCCTCTCACCTATACCCACAGATTGTTGAACTTCCACCTGAGCTCCCTCATCCTCACTCATATTGGCCTCACCTTCGGATTGGCTAGTCTCAGTCGGTTCTGACTGAGACTCATCCGGATAAAACTCTTGAATGTACGCCCTAACCCGTTCCAACTCCCTTGCCTTCAGTAGAAGAGATAGAGGAATTGTCATTATTGGCACTGTAGGGGCCCCCTTTGGCAAAGTCAGCTTTTGTATGGCCACTGTGGGGTAGACGTCTGCCTCAGGACGTTCATGGATGTCCTCATCATGATCCATCGCCTATTGGATTATAAGTTGCAGAAACCGCTGGAGAGGTATGTACTTTCTTTCCTTTTTGGTTCCCCTCTCCACATGCACTCGACACAATTCCTCGAACAGGAAAGCAGCATAATCTACATGTCGGTCAAAGGCAAAGCCAGTGAACATGGCTAATACCTGAGCCGGTGCGGAGTCGTGGCCGGAGTGCTTCGCGGTGAAGCACTTGTTGATAACATCAAAGAGGATCCGCCAGTGAGATTGTAGATTTTTAGTGCGGAAATCTGAGGGTTTGGAGAGAGGGCCATCATAACCCAGGGTTTGGATTTCAGCTAGGGTTTCGGGGATGGATGGGTTGGGATCAAACTGATCGCGGGATGGTAGGTAGAATTCAGCGGGTAGACGAAGGATATGGCGTATGGCGGGTATGGTGATTTTGATTGGAACACAGTCGATGGTGGATGTAAAATGGGGTTCGGTGTCAGGGACATACTGCAATCGGTTCCAGAATTGTTGTAGATAAATCTGGGGAACAACGATTGCGGTGGATAAGGCGTAATAGATGGGGTGGTGAATGAGGACATCGAATGCAAGGGTTTGTGGTTCTTTGGTTAGGATGGAGACGTCGAGCTGCCAGTTGTGTGGAATAAACTCGACAAACTCGGCGTTGGGAATGATGGATTGTTCTGGGAGTTGTGCGTTATTATTTGGGATGGGGTATGGTGAGGTTAACAGCCGGATCCATCATCCTGCAAAGGTGCATCAAAGTTAGAATATTAAGACTTTAACTGATAAGGCATTGATGTGAAGTCTAGATAAGTGTGAAACAGAAACTGCCTGAACTGTTTAGCATCGGGTCTTTATTAGTATAATGAAATTCTACTAATAAAGTCCAAAGTCAATCGTTAAGAAACCGATGCTAGATCAGACCTTTTCACTCAAACACTAATCCTAACTCTAATCAATGGTGCACCGTGATGAAAATATTTTTGTATATATATATATATATATATATATATATATATATATATATATATATATATATTTTTTTTTTTTAATTTATAGTGAAAATGCAAAAATAGAAAATTTTTTAAAAAAATGCTAAGTGTTGGATTCCGGATGGTCCGAATTCGGATGAACAGTGTCATCGAATTTGGACATGCCCGAAATCCGGATGATGCATGAAATGGGATGTTGGGGGTCCGAATTCGGATGATGTGACATGATGGGCCGAATTCGGATGTGGTCCGAAATGCATGTAAGTGAGAATGTGGATTTGAGGTGGTCCGAATTCGGATGGTGCATGAATTAGGTCTGAATTCGGATGAGGTGCGAATGAAATGTGATATATGCAATAAGGACCAAGGACCTAACTCGGATGGGAACCGAATTCGGATCCATCCGAGTTCGGATGAACAGTGATGATGCAAACTTGCACTTAAATGAAGAATTCAAACTTTTGACATTTCATGAAGAATCGAATTCGGATCAATGTGGACCGAATTCGGATCAACAGTGACCGAATTCGGATCTACAGTGACCGAATTCGGTTTTTGTAAGTTTGAAAATTTTAAAAATTAAACTAAGTGAGACATCCGAATTCGGATGAAGGTCCGAACTCGGACATCCGAAATGCATGTATGCAGTTAATGTGTTCATGCAAAAATAAACATGAACAGTTGAAAAATGACAAAAATGCTTGAAATTACAGATCCTAGACTAAAATTACATAAGGAACATTTTATCTAACTACTATTAAGTAAAAATAACACATTAAAGTACCTAAAATGTATAAAAACCGAATAGAAAAAATAAAGAAAATTTGAAATTCAAACACACAAAATATGAAGTTACAAACCACAATAAAGTTAAAAAGAGGTTACCTGGTGATGCCGAAGGTGAATGAAGCAAGAAAAATGGAGAAAAACGATGGTTCACCGAGCTTGAACGGTGGTTATGGTGGTTTGGGCGATGGTGGTCGACGAGAGAAAGAAAGGAGGATGAAGGAAGAAAGCTTGAGGATGAAGGAATGTGTTTGACCGATTGACTTCAACCCTTTTAAAGGCAGACGGGTTGGGTCGGAGCAAGCAGGATCCGCGCCCAATGAGAGTTTGGGCCGCCGGATTTGCACTCTTAACACACTCACACACTTAAGTATTGGGCTTTTAGAAAATAAACAAAGACAAGATTAAAAAAAATTTGGGCCAATTTTATTACATCTTTTTGAATTTTTATTTATTTATTTTTTTTAAAACTACAAAATAACATATTTTTGGTATTTTCTTTGATCTTTTAAGTGAGGATAAAAAATAAACCAAAATAAAATAAGATCAAATAAAATAAACTATTTTTGGCTTTTTAATTAATTTGAAATTAAAATTTTTTTTTTGGAATTTTCTGACCTATTAAATTAAACTTAAAATTAAATTAAAATATAACTAACCTAAAATTTAAAATTTAACTTCAAGAAATTAAAAAGAAACAAAGAATTATAAAACTTAAAATCCTAACTATACTCCCCCTCAAATAAATACCGGTTCTTTTCCTTTTGTTTTTCTGATTAAGCTCATCAACCCTTTTTAGCCTTAAAAATACAGACAAACCTGGATATTGTTTGCGTCCCACTCCGTGATGAACAATTCACACAGCAATTTGTCAGGATCATTAATTATTAAAAATGTACACAGATAAGGAAATATTGAGTTTCAATTTTGTGACACAATCCTTAAATTTAAATAACAGATATTTTCTAAAATAAAGGAATTTCAATCACGATAGATTGAAATAGAATTATTTAAGACAATATCTGATATTTAATTGGAAGGCAGATTCAACATGCCGATATGGGATACTAAAAACTGAAAACGAGGTTCGTCTAAAGCTTTAGTAAATATATCCGCAAGTTGATATTCCGTGCCAACAAAATACAACTCAATGGTTCCCTTTTCTACGTGATCTTTAATAAAATGATACATGATATCTATGTGTTTTGTTCGAGAGTGCTGCACGGGATTGCAAGAGATGGCAATTGCACTTCGAGAATCACAGTAAATTGGGATATTGGTGAGTGAGAATCCATAATCGCGTAATTGTGTTCTCATCCACAGCACTTGAGAGCAACAGCTTGCAGCTGCTACATACTCAGCCTCAGCTGTGGATGTGGAAACACAATTCTGCTTTTTGGAAGACCAACTCACTGGTCTATCTCCTAAAAACTGTATTCCTCCCGACGTGCTTTTTCTGTCAACTCTACAACCTGCAAAATCAGCATCTGAAAAAGCGGTAAGATCGAAATCGGTTCCCTTTGGATACCATAGACCAAGTTCGGGTGTACCCTTAAGATAACGAAAAATGCGTTTTACCGCAGTTAGGTGTGATTCTTTTGGGTCGGCCTGAAATCTAGCACAAAGACATGTTGAAAACATTATATCCGGCCTACTAGCAGTCAAGTACAGCAAGGATCCTATCATCCCTCTGTAAGTGGTATTATCGACACTTTTCCCAAAAGGATCGGTGTCTAACTTACAGTTGGAGGCCATGGGAGTTGCGATACTCGTGCAAGAGTCTAACTTATACTTCTTGAGAATGTCAAGAGTATATTTCGACTGGTTCACAAAAATCCCATCCTCAAGTTGTTTGACTTGTAATCCGAGGAAAAAGTTCATTTCCCCCATCATACTCATCTCGAACTTGGACTCCATTAGGGCTGAAAAATCCTTACAAAAATTACTGTCAGTAGATCCAAATATAATGTCGTCGACATATATTTGTACTAGCATTATATGTGGGCCTTCCCTTTTAATGAACAGTGTTGTGTCCACCACACCTTTACAGAAACCAGCAGAAATAAGGAAATTGGAAAGACTATCATACCATGCTCGAGGTGCTTGTTTTAAACCATAGAGGGCTTTATCTAGCACATAAACATGGTCAGGTTTATGTGCATCAACAAAGCCTTGTGGTTGTTCAACATACACCTCCTCGTTAAGTTCACCGTTTAGAAAGGCAGTCTTGACGTCCATCTGGTACACTTTGAAATCTTTGTGTGCCGCGTACGCTTAGAAGATTCTGATTGCTTCGATCCATGCAACTGGAGCGAAGGTCTCGTCATAATCTATCCCTTCTTGTTGTCGGTAGCCTTTGGGAACAAGTCTTGCTTTATTCCTTATCACAATGCCGTTCTCATCTCGTTTGTTCTTTAAAATCCACTTTGTTCCGATCACTGTACGGTCTTTTGGTTTGGGAACTAACCGCCATACTCTTAGCTGTTCAAACTGGTTGAGTTCCTCTTGCATTGCAACTATCCAATCTGTATCTGTTAGGGCTTCATCCACACGAGCGGGCTCTATCATACTAAGGAATGATGCGAAGAGACATTCATTAGCAGACGCCCTACGAGTTTGGACTCCTGTTGATACATCACCAATGGTTTGATCTGTTGGGTGACTTCGGGTCCATTTAATCTCGTGTGTAAGGGGTGCTTGGGATGGAACCTCAGTGGTTAACGTGGGGATGGATGAAGATTCATGATCAATGGTTTCAAATGATGGTACCACTGGTTCCGGTTCGATTTCCGAGTGTTCAGGTGTAGGAAGGATTGTTGGTATTATATGTGAGGGTATTATAGGAGTAGATTCAACTGCGGATGTGTCGTTGGATGATGTAGATGGATGAGGGTATGTTGATGAAGATGGAGCGGAGAAACTTTGAAGCGCAGTTGAACGGGAAGGATTACCTACATTATTGACAACATTAGACCCATTAGCGTTAGGACCGAAAAATTCAACATAAAAAGGATCAAACAAATTAACCAAATCAGAAGAAGAAAAAGAAATGGGGTTAGTAGAAGAGTCTCCAGGGATTTGAGTAATGCGAGGTCCTGATTGATCAACTTTGGGTGCCAGTTCAGCCAACTCATCAAATGTGACATGCACACTTTCATCGACTGTTCTGGTTCGGGTATTGAATGCGCGATATGCCTTCAAGTTGGATGAGTATCCAATGAAGATCGCTTCATCCGCCTTTTCGTTAAACTTCCCGAGGTTGTCTTTGTCGTTCAGCACATAACACCTGCAACCAAATACACGTAAGTACTTGATAAATGGTACTTTATTCAAAAAGAGTTGGTAAGGAGTTTTGTTAAAGCGCTTATGGATAATGGAGCGATTTTGTGCATAGCAGGCTGTTGATACGGCTTCGGCCCACAAGAACGGAGGTAGCTTCGAGTATGTGAGCATTGTACGAGCGGCTTCCACAAGCGTACGGTTACGCCTTTCCACGTCTCCATTTTGTTGAGGCGTTCGAGCAGCAGAATATTGATGCTGAATACCTTTGGATCGAAGGAAGCCCTCAACTACTGAGTTCTTGAACTCTGTGCCGTTATCAGATCTGATTGATTGCACTGACAGCTGCTGTTGGGTCTCGACACTCTTGATAAAATCTATGATTTCTTGAGCTGTCTCGTCCTTGGAACGCAAGAACCTGACCCAGGTATATCGTGAATAGTCATCAACAATAACCAACACATATCGTTTCCCGTTTATGCTTTGAGTCCGCATCGGTCCGCATAAATCTATGTGAAGTAACTCCAATACTCTTTTTGTTGATGGTTCGTGGTTTGGTTTGTGAGATGCTCATTTCATCTTTCCTTTCTCACAAGCTCCACACAGATGGTCCTTTTCATAGCGCAATTCAGGAAGACCTTTAACCAATTGTTTTGCAGCCAGCTTGTTGATATTATCAAAGTTCAAATGGGATAATCTTCGATGCCACAACCAAGAGTCTTTTGAAGAGGCTTTTGATACTAAGCAAATGCTATCCTTCACTATTAGCTTGGCTACGTCAATGGTGTAGAGGTTAGAGTTTCGTGAACCTGTTAGGATTTCTTTTCCATCCATACTCTTTACACTGCAGTTCTTAGCTCTAAAAGTTACCTCTAGTCTTTTGTCACAGAGCTGTCCTATGCTAAAACGATTATGCGATAACCCCTCAACATAGTCAACGTCCTTGATGACCAGATTATTTAGAACTAAGTCCCCGTATCCTTTGATGTGAGCCTGATGGTTGTTCCCGAATTTTACCGTTCCGCAATACTGTTCAACTACGTTGGACAGCAGTTATCTTCTTCCCGTCATATGCTTGGAGCAACCCGAATCCATATACCAAATGGACTTAGCCTGAAAAGCAAATAAATTCATACAATGAAAATCTATATGCATTCAAACACATCCATTTTTAATTCACAATCAAACCGTGTTCTGAACCGAGATGTTCAGAAAACATGATGAGTTAAGACTGGGTCCTGGGCTGTGTACACAGAAGCCAAACGTGTCGATTTAAGCACAACCGACAAGCAAAAGAACGGGTCCTGGTCTATGGTAACTAGAAGCCATTTCATTGAAGAACGGGTCTTGATCAGAAGTAACCATCTGCATAAAGATCACACAACTTTGGGTACCCACCTCAATATGGGTCCCTTTTTGTTAGGAGTTCCAGATTTATATGGCACGTGTATAGTTTTAGGAACCCATTTGGCATTTGTGTGTGGTCCGGATGCATAACCCTTTGGAATCCATTGAAGACTGGATTTATTGGGCTTTGGAACCTTAGGCACTGAAATTGCCTTTAGTTTTTGTCTTTTTGAGACCTTTTTGACCGTTAGTTTGGTTTTGGGCCTTGGCAACGGACAAGTCTCAATTTTATTTGAGGTCGATGATGCAACATGTTTTGTTTTCTTTTTCTGAATTCGTTTAACAGGATATGGCACGAAAGCATTCATTTCAGGAACCTGTTGTCTATAGCGAGTTGGACATAGATTAAATAATTCACTGAAAGAGTACTTTAAAGGAACAACAGAATTCGGTACATCATTACATGCATTGTCACACACATTGTTGAACAAATTGTCTTTAAAGATTACAGACATCCCATCTCTAGTAACAAATTTATTTGGCATTATAGCCTTCTTCACAAAAAAACTCGTAAAATCCAGCATGGTGGTTTTTGGAACTCTTCTTATATGATTTGTAGGAACAAAACGATTAGAGTCAGTAAGCATGGAAGATTTACACTTGAAAGAATTTTCTTTTTGTTGGTGAGTGGGTTTCTTAAAATACTTGGATTTGATCTGAGTCTTTTTAGAAACCTCATTTTTAAAAGGTTTTAAACACTCACCTTTATAAATGATAGAAGAAGTTTCAGCTTTGACCTTACCTTTATATGATGACACATATGGAGTTTTTGTGGAATGAGAAACTGTTTGTTCTTTTGAAAAATCTTTCAATTTTTGTGAAACCATTTCAAAATTTTCTCTATAGACAGTTACTTCCACAGATTGTTGAAAAGTTTGATTTACCAATTCTTCTTCGCTCTTAAGAAGAGCATCTTGAAGATCAAGAGCTTTCTTTTGAGACGACTTCAATTCCTTTTCTAAAACAGTGATTTGTTGTTGAAGAACTTTTGCAGGAATATAAAGTTGAGGAGTTGATTTTACGGTTTCTGTTTTCAATTCAGCTTCTGAATAAGTTGACAAGAAGTCTTCCTCTAAAGTGGGTACTCTAGAGGGATAACTCTCGTTAAGTTCTTCATATTGAAAAGAAATTTCTTTTTCTTTATGAGCAATACGTTTCTCATTTTATTGGTTTAAAACTTCTTTTGATGACTCAAAAAAGAAAGATTTAAGACCGGCTCCCATATAATTCATGTCATAAAATAAAGGTAAAACATTTTGTGCTTTTTCCAAATATTTAGGATTATTAAAACCGATTCCTTGTTTAGAATGGTAAAACCTAGTTTCTTTGGGCTGATTTAAGTGGATAGTTTGTTCTGTTTGACCCTTTTTAAAAAGGGATAATTGCGCAAAAAAAACCCCTAATTTGTCCGCTTTTTGTGATTAAAACCCCAAACCATTTTTCATTGCATAGAAAACCCCGAACTAACTAAAAATCTGTAAATCAAGGTTTTATCAATGGGTAACCGATTGAAACCGATTAATAATCCTACAGGAACCGGTAAATAACCTAAATGGGATAAATTTTAATTGTTGGAACGGTTGACAAGTATTACACATCATTTAAAACTCCGTTGATAATTTTTAATTGTAATTTTAAACGGGATTACCTCATCTACGAGCGTTAAAAATGATGTGTGATACTTTGAAATCGGTTTCAACAATTAAAATTTATTCTACGTAGGTTATTTACTAGTCCACGTAGGATTAATAATCGGTTTCAATCAGTTACTCATTGATAAAACCTTGATTTACTGATTTTCAGTTAGTTCGGGGTTTTCTATGCAACGAAAAATGATTTAGGGTTTTAATCACAAAAAGCGGACAAGTTTGGGGTTTTTTGCGCAATTATCCCTTTTAAAAATGCATCGTCAAGGGTCTTTATTCGTGAGTACAAACTTATCCTTTCTTCTTCAATCATTTTATATTTTTCTAAACTGTCTATATTTTTCATATTTACCGCATCTAACTGTTTTGTAAGTACAGAAATTTCTTCTTTTAAAGAGAGTTTTTCTTTTGATAGCGTGTCCATGCAAGATTCAAGATATATATTCCTGTCCTGAACATCTACTTTTTCTATTAACATCTGTTTTATAACATTGTGATTAGTTAACCACTTTGAATGATACAATTCTGATGACTCTTTTAAAGTTTGAGCTTGATGTTCAACTTGTACACACTTTGCAGTTTCAGCATTTAATCTAGCTTGTAGATCAAGAATATGTGTGTGCAATGTACATTCATTATCTACAAATAAATTATTTACATGTGCATGAATGTAACATAAATATACCTCATTTATCTCAGAACCGGATGTAGAGCATTCGGGATCATCGGTTGTGGTCATCAGACATGCTGGTGGATTTTTCAATGTCTCCCCCTCAGCAGCATGATCTGAAGTTTCAGTAGTGGAAACGGCACAATGCTCCAACCCAATACGATCAACCATGTAACAGTTCTTGCCCTTTTCATCCTCCTCGTCGGTGTCTTCAGCATCCCAGTGCTCTTCCTGGGCGACGAGGGCCAATGCATCAGTTCTTTTCTTTGCGGCCTCCAGCTTTCGCTCATAATAGTCGACGTCTCTGTCAAAATTGTCCTTACACTCCCGAGCAAAGTGGCCCGGTTTACCACACTTGTAACAGAGACGTTCGTCTGCGGCTTTCGGTTCTTCAGCTCTCGGCCGTTCATCTCTCCTCTCGGCCGGCCTTTTGTCGGCGCGACGATGTTCTCTACTGTCATCTCTCCGTCGATCTCTTCTCTCATGCTCTCGCCTGTCATCTCGGCGGTCGTCCCGACGATCGTCCCGCCTCTCATAGTCCTGCCTATCATCCCTGCGGTATCGTCATACCTCCGGTCATCCCGATCATCCCTTCGGTAGTCATCCGTGCGGTAATCATCGCGTCGTTCATCCCTACGGTCATTTGAGTACCTCCGTGGACCGGTGTCATAACGGAGTTGATTGTTAGTCTTGTTGGAGAACCGTCGTTGTTGGAGACGATTGGTCCACAAGGCTATTTGTTCCTGTATAGAAGCTTCTTCCTCATCAAATACCTCACGTGGAGGACAAGCATACCTGCACTGCGATGACGATGAACCTGGAGCAAAGGCTAGTGTTGGAATATTCGTGTTGGTAATCAAGGCGAGTGAATCATTTGGTTTCATCCCAATATTGGCTGATAACAACAAAGATGCCAATTGATTCGCCATCAGTTTTTGTTGATCCACATCCCCTTGATGCTTCTTTAGCTCCTTAAAGACGACGTTGATTGATACCTAAGGAATGTTCAGGACTCGTTTCGTGGCCCGACATGCGATCTGCCACTCGGGGGCTAAGGCGGCAAAGAACTGGATGTTGATGTCATCCCTGTCCTTCTTGATGTGCAGTTTGTTCAATTCATTTAGGACCGCACAAAACCTGGTAAACGTAACTTGCAGAGATTCCCCGTCTTTGGCTCGGAATTCTGTAAACTTAGGGGGCGTTTGGTTCGCGGATTTTTGTACCTGGGATTTGCATTTTGTCAAAGGATTTTCATTATGCAGCATTTGCATTTGTCAGGATTTTGTCAAAGAATTTGCATTATCTTATAGAAAAAATTTGTTAATCTGAAAAATGCAAGGTAACTGGGATTTAAAATCCTAGGGGGGAGGCTGGGATTTTAAACAACAAAGAATGGAAGGATTTAAGAAATCCTGGGATTTTAAATCCTAACTGAAATCTGCGAACCAAACGCAGGATTTTAAATGCAAATCCCAGGAAATCCCAGGAAATCCGCGAACCAAACGCCCCCTTAGCCTTCGCCTCCTCAATCTTGGCACGATCATCGAGATCTGCCCCCAGCATTTGGACTTCCAATTCGTCCCACATTTCCTTGGCAGACATTTTGCTGTCAACGCCAACCAGAATATCAGTGGGGAGGGCCTGATAGATTAAATATTCCGCCCTCTTATCGGCATGCTGCCTGTCTCTCTCGGCGTCATTGGCCGGTTCTCGTTCAACTTTGGAGGCTAAGACAGGGGGGTCAGCCTCAGGTCGGGCTGCCATTTCCCAATAATAGATGACGGGACCTTCGGAGATGGACTGAAGCATTAAATTCCCAAGCGGTTGCATCCCAACGAATTTGAGGAACCAGAATTTCCATTGTTCATACTCATCGGGATAGAGAACAGGTGGTCTGTTCTCCGATCCGAGTACGAGAGCTTCGCGAGACATGATTTTTGGTGCTGATGAAAGAGATAAGATCTTAAAGGTGGAAACTTGACACAGATGGGTTGGACGTTGGAAGAATAACAATGTGGGTGGTGCTAATTCGGATAAGACACTGATTTCGGATGGAATAGTATTTCGGATGGACTGGTTTTGGGTGAACAGTGTTTCGGATGGACTGAGTTCGGCTGAATAGTAATTCGGATGGTCAGGGGTTCGGACTAGGACCAAATTCGGATGAAATGGAATTCGAATGGAAAACCTAATTCGGATGAACTGATTCGGATGGACAACCTAATTCGGATGGGGGTCTAATTCAGATGCTTAGAAGACTGATGGACCGAATTCGGATGAACCGGATTCGGATGAACAGTGATGACTTCGGATAGGGAACTTCGGATGAACAGTTTGTGGTTCGGATGAAATGAGGGAACCGAATTCGGATGGTCCGAATTCGGGTGAACAGTGGACAGGGCTTAGGAAAATGTCTAGGTAGGGGACCGAATTCGGATGGTCCGAGTTCGGGTGGTCCGAAATGGATATGGGCCGAATTTAAAATTTAAAAATTTAAGCACAAGTCCACAATGGTAAAATGGGAATGCCTGATCTGAACTTCGGATGGTCCGAAGTTCGGATGGGACCGAAGTAGGGTCCGAAATGGGCAGTGGGAGGTCCGAAATTCACCTAAGGTTGGTCTGAATTGTACCGAAGTGAGGTCCGAACTAGGATGATATTTGGTCCGAATTGGGATCTTAAATGGTCCGAATTGCTACAGTAACAGGTCCGAATTACAGCAGGTTTTTGCAGGTTTTCTAAGGCAGAACAGAGCAGAATACTATTTTATCAGTTTTAAAGCCTAAAAAAGTTTCTAAATGATTTGTAAACTATTTTAAACACTTGTGATGATTTAAAATAACTCAAAACACTTAAAATCAGTAAAGAACAAGCTAAAAACCCACTAAAAACCCATATTTTTAAATTTTCAGAGCTCCGATTCTTGATGAGTTTTAGGGAAATATGGAACTTAATGAGCTCAAAATCAGAGTATGGTTATATTGTGATGATTATGAGACTATAAGAACACAATAAACACGTAAAAACCAGAAAAAAAAAGATCTAACCGAATGGAGAATGAAGAACACGAAGAACACAAGAAAAACCCAGCAGAATCCGTGAGAATGTAGTTGAAATCCACCTTTTGGGCTCTGATACCAATTGTAGAATATGAAATCCCATATGTTTCAGCACCTTTGATGATTCTTTATCATATCCCAAGAAGAAACAATGCTCAATAATTGGAAAATGATGAAGAAGACAATATGAATGTTAGAGAGAATGAAAGTGGCGGCTGCAAGAGTATTCAATATATTCAACCGTGTCTTTACAATAAAGTAACCCTAGGAGCTTTATAGCTCCATTTAATTATCTATGGGGCATTGACACAATTTCCCCCTAGACTTTTACATAGAAATAAGTTACAAGGAAACAAATACAAAGATAAATGCTAAGTAAATAATTATTACAAAATAACTCCCTATGATCGAAATTAAATGTCTAACATTCTGTGTAACATACAAAAACTATTTTATAGGTAAAACGCAACATATTAAAACATTCTTCGAACAATAGATAAAACAGAGATAAAATGTCTTCCACTTCAATACAAAAAGTATTACTGACAATCTTTAGCAATGAAGATCATGCAAAACTACCCAAACTTTGTCGCTCATTTCCCTTTAAGCGGGCAGTTACGAGAATCATGATTTGTTTGGCTGTTACAGGACTTGCATAAACGAGTGCGTTTGTGGCTCTCGACTACCTTTTTCTCCTTAGCCCGATCAACCTTTTGTTTGTCCCGCATCCTTTGTTGCGAATACCAGTTGGAACATGAATACTTAATGTTTCTGGTGCTTTTGATCCCAGAAGCCTCTCAAAGGTTTCGTCCTTGTTATAGCCAGCCATACACTTCCCATCGACGTCAACCTCCCCCACGTCTTTCTTGAACATTTCAAAAAGCGTACTAATCTTTTCTGGAGAATCGTTTAGACATAAAACAATGTTCCATACGTAACTCATGAACTCATATGCTTCCTTTCTTATATTACTGGATTCAACAATATCTTTGCGCATGCGGTTGAAGAAAGTCGTCTCTTTGGTCCAACGGGGCATGATGTAATTATGAGGGATCTTTTCGACGTCGTTTACATTTAGAACACAAAAAATGTGTCTGCAAAGCAACCCCATCCGAATGAACATCCGACAATCACAATCAATGGTGCCCATGATGGAATCTTTTACAACCAGTATTAAAATCATAATAATCAACCAATGATGTATAAAATGAATACGCTTCAATTGATATGGACAACGAGATTATATGATCTTATTCTACGTAGAATATGGGTTATTTTAAAGCATGATATCGATATTTTATGAAGAATATCAGTATTTTACATAGAATAATCATTTTTTCTGAATAAAATAATGATATTCTATGTAGAATATGAGCCCATTCTGTTTATTCTAAGCTCTTCTTCTACGTAAAATATGAGTTATTTTAAAGCATGATATCTATATTCTATGAAGAATATCAGTATTTTAGGTAGAATAATCATTTTTATGAATTGTATTACGTTATTCTATGAGAATATGAGATCATTCTGTTTAGAACAACACACAGACCTGACATCAAATACCTTATTCTACAAATAGTTTATGTAGAATATGAACAAAAGAAATATATATTGGTTCCAGTATATGAAAAAAGACTAAAAAAAAGTTTTTTTAGGGAAATGAACCTTGAAATCATTTTTTGATGATTTTCCACAGCTTTATACTTTATTGTGATCACCTCCATTGATTCATCGTGTGATGTTGCGATCTGGACACATGCTGTTAACCCCGAAGAAATTTCATCCTGGACGTTCTTGAAAATCGAGTGAGAGTATACCTCATGGGCGTGCCTCTCAATCGCAAGATGGGTCTTCATTGTTTCGCTCCTTGTGTCATCTTCTACATCCAACTCAAGTTGAGCATTTCTCTGTTTTTCCATGGCGCCTTCGAATCGCATCATGAACTCAACTAAAGTAGATTGGTAATTTTTGCAAACTTTAAAGAAAGAATTCTCACTTTCAGAAAGAGATGTTGTTCTCATTAACCTATTCATCGGAACATCAATGAAAAACGCTGGAATGCATAACTCACGGTCCTTGTGAATGTCATTAAACCATCTGTTGCCTGATAAATCGTAGTCTCCTATGAATAAATTCCACTTCCTTTCAAACTCATCAACTTCCATGTTGCAAGACCACACTATATCGTTAAACCTCACACGGAAATCAATGTCGTTGAAAAGTTCGTAGCACACCTGCATCCATTTAAGTAATTGGGGGTTACTGACATGAAAAAAAACATACCCCACATTACTCTAGAATATGGAAATTAATGCAATTGCAAATACCTTATGGGGGAACTTTTAGGTTATATGCCACATGCACAGACAGTGTTTTGCGGTGCTGAAAACATTTGCTACTGCTTGCTTTACTGAAGCATCTTGGTCAGTAACAATGAGGTTTGGTTCATGCCCAATATTACGAACGAATGCTTCAAACAACCACACATATGACTCAATTGACTCGCTTGCTATTAAACCGGCTCCGAATGTCACGCATTTCTTGTGATTATCAATTCCAGTGAATGACACAAACACCATCATGTATCTAATGAGAAGAGACAACAAATCAAGTAACTAACATATACTCAAAAAACAAAAACTGAAGTAAAAAAGATATGGGATTATTTTATTTGAAGTAACATATTCTATTGGAAATATACGAAAATTCTTCATAGAATAATGGTATTCTATGTAGAATGAGAGATCATTCTACGTAGAAAAAAAGGCCCAGGAACATAGAATACTCCAAAAAATAAACGAACACTTACTTGTTTGCAGAATATGTGGCGTCAACAGATACAACATCCCCAAAAGCTTTGTAGTTCAGTTTCATGGTTTCGTCAGCCCAAAACAAACATACTAACTCGCCCTCGTTCTTGCATTTATACTCACAGGAAAAATTTGGAACGTCGTTTGCTTTGCTTATCAAGCGGTCAACAAACATACTAACTCACCCTCATCGTTTATCAAGGTCTTTAGCGTTTCATCTTTACCCGAATCAGTTATTTCGAAATATAACAAAGCTTAGGAAATATGAAACAACAAAAAGATAAATTAAACTCAGATAAAAGAATACATATACAAAGAATAACAAATCTATATGTACAGATGAAGGCATTATATAAACTCTACGAAACATATAAAACATTCTATGTAGAATATTATGCATTCTACGTAGAATATTTATCATTCTAAAAAGAATACATCATATTCTACGTAGAATGCACAATATTCTACATAGAATATGAGTTATTCTATATAGAATAGAAAATATTCTACACATATGATAACAAAGTAAATTAAAAACTATACGGATTGCATACAAACAAATAAAATAAAAGCTTCAGTCAATTTTCAAAAACTATTATTGAAAGAAAAACTACTATGAGAAACTTCAAATAATACGAAAAGACAAATATACACTGACAGAAACACTACAATTCAAAACTTATTAGGAATAAACATTAGATACAACAACGATTACTCTAATAAAAAAATGACCTGGATTAGGAAAAGAACGATCGTCGACCTCCTCATCTGCTGCAAAACAATTTGGAAAAACATTACATGGTGTCTGTTGAACTGTGCAGGACGACTCCATGGATTCAGGTGGAAAAAAAAACCGAGAATGTTTTCTGGCGACTCGACGGAACTAATCTTCTTCTTGCTGGAAAAAATGTAAGAAACTGGAAAAATTAATGACAAACACAATGATGATTGCATAGTTAATTAAAGGGCTTAATTAAATGACAGAAAGTTGCAATCTTTTCTAGAAGGGTCGCATGGAAGAGGCCAAGGAAAATGATAGATTTGCCCTTAGTGGAGACTCCCATCTTTGCAAATATTTACGACAATGCCATTGATTATCCACCATTGATCCTCTATATCCAAGGGCTGAAATTGGTTCTTGTGTTCTCACATTATTTAAGGTTCTTAAAAGAACCCAATCCTATATATATATATTGTGAATTACAGTTTCTATATCAATCATATAACAATTCAATACCAAGAACAATAAAATGAATCAAAACGAACCGAATGATTCTATTGCCAAAATGTCGATTACAAAATGATGATATGATCTTCCCAAGTCAGTAACCGTTTCTGAATTCTATGTGTGCCAAAAAAGGAATTGTCAGATCTCTATTCTAAATTGAAAGTCAAACTTTCTATTTATATACAATTCTACAACTATTAACTAATTGCAAAACAAACCCTTTACTTTACATTCCATCAACTAACATACATTCTAACAATCTCCCCCTTTGATGGAATGTGCAAAGTACTTAACTTGCCAATCCAAGCTTCTGCTCAAATCTTCTTATGCTTTTTCGATCAGAGAGCCTCCATTCAATCTTTGAAATAAATTCTACCATAAGTCTTCTGTCGTTAACTGACAAAGCTCCTCTCTTTTTTTTTTCTCTTTTTATCTGAAGCCAGCTTTCCCTTTAAGACACTCAACACTTTATTTAGTGTACCATCTGAAAATTTGTTGAGCTCAACACTCCTCATGGCTCTAAGCTTCTTGTTTCTGTACTTGTACATTACAGTTGGATGCTTTACCATAATGAATTGAAATTCTTTCAACTCTCCAGCAAATTTGATATCTCTATGTGGAGCTGTCATGTTAATCTTCCTCATCCCTCGTTCAACACCTATCTGCAGATCTTGCACTCACATCAATACCAGTTTGGTATGCATGAAGTGGAAAATTGTCTTCAAGGCAAATCTACAGTGTTCATTTCTCTTATTTATGCATAACTCATCAAATAAATCTTCGATGTCAACCAGCTGCATGTTAAACATATCGGCTTCAGTGAACGTATAGGTATTTCCATCAGCTCTCGTAACAGTGAATGTCGGATAGAAAATCTTAATGAATCTGTCCTTTTCAATTTTAACTAGATCAACGATCCTGAACTCACTCTTCACTTTATGAACCTCTGAAAACTAGCATAGTTAACTAGATTTGGCATCTTTGGCTCCAAGACCCTAAACAACTTAAGAAAAGAACATGAAGCTTGTTTCTTACAAAAAATACGTTTCTCCAGAATGTCTTCAATATATGACATTTTGTTCCTTTCCTGATGAACTCCGCTGATCGTTTCGCTGGAAGCTCAAACTTCTTTACTTTATTCTTGCGAATCTCATCTTTATTCAACAATGTAAGCATATCTCTGATTTCTCTTTGAACTACTTGTTGTGCTTCAAATCTTAGCCTGTGTTGCTTTTGCGACTCATCTGCCAGCACGTATTCATTGAAAAACCTTTCCATAACCTCAACCTCATTCAACTCAACTCTTTCCTGAATAACAACGTTTTCTACAGGAAACTCTTCAACTTCTTCCTTAACTTGAATTACAACCTCAGGCTTTTCAACCGTCGGTGTCGATATGGACTCTTTCAATATCTCCTGTACTAACTCCTCTTCTTGTTCAATCCTTTCTCCCCGGAAGTCAACATCAGTCAATGTGATCACATCATCATCCTCAGATACTTCAACATATTCCTCTCACTCCTCTTCTAAGCCTTGAATCATCAACTCATGTTCCTTAACCACTTGAACATCATCTTCAGAATCATGTATTCTTCAAAGTTGTAAATATCTGACTGAATGTTCAAAGGAACTGGAACATCTTCATAAAGAATCAATCCCAACTCACTTTGTTCATCAACAGGTTCTTTTGCGCTCCCTGCTTCTTTCTCTTTCACTTCTGTTTCCTTCTCAGGGTATGTTATCATTAAAAGTCCAGCTGTAGGCTCAACAAGCTTTCTCCTCTTCTCCCCCTCATGAGGAGCATCATCGGAGTCCACATCATGCTCATCATGCTTTCTTTTAGACGATGAAGCTTGCGCCTTACATGTTTCTTCAACAGCTACTACCCTCTCAGAAAGATTTCCCAAAGCTGTAATCACCGTGCTTTCCAAACTTATCATCCTTTCCCTCATTTCATCGAATTGTTCAAAAACAAACTCCTTCAGCTCTTCCTTCAACTCATCAATTGCTTATTTTGATTCAAATTTCTTGATTGATTCTTCTGCCACTGATTTACCCTTCAGAAATTTGTGAATGTTAGACATCTGAGCCATCACTTCAAATAACTGAGCAGAAATATGAGTATTCAATCTTGCAATAGCTGCATTCAAAGCTTGATTCAATGATGATTCAGTAACAAACGGGGATAGATTCACCACTGGGTCACTTAGACTTCCAGTTGTCACAACAGTCGAACTTGTGAAAAGAACGTCTGTGTAGCCAGTACTCAGAGATGGCAAAGTGGTCGCTCTGACTGGACTTCCACCCTCTTCAAGCGACGGAGCAACAAATGCTTCCGTAGCTGAGGATGCTCCGGTGGAAACACGAAGTTCAGCCACACTTACTTCAACTAATGAAGTCGACTCAAGTGTCCTAAACTGTATTGGATCTAGACTCTGTGATTGAACAAAAATCGTACACTCGGGTAGAGGTGTACTAATTTCAATATCCATTAAGTCCAAATGACTTTCGGATAGAACATGTGGTTCATCCCGGTGCTCAAATGAAACAGTCTCCTGTTTAGAGGAGACTGAGTGGATAGTTGGGTGTGCACTTGTCAGTGGGATACTGACCTCTTCAATGCTAACTCCCATAGGGGAGCTAACAGCAGTTGTGGATAAATCCTGGATTTCTAGGCTTAGTGCATCCCTCACATTCTCCTGTGCAATACTCACTATATCCATCAAAGCAATCCCTCCCTCATTATGATCACCACCATCATCACCATCATCATCATCATTTCCTTCATCTTCACCCTCTTGAATATCCGACAATGTCCTCTTAGAATCAGATTTCTCAGCCTCTTCCTCACCACCCCTTACAACTTCAACTCCCTCGCTCACTTACAAGCTTCCCTGAACTTCAGCCCCGTGCTGAGGTTCCTCTCGTCCTATCACTCCTTGGGTAAGACAACCCGGCTCTTGGGTCTCTATTGGAGCATGATCTATCCTATATAACTTCACATTTTCACTCTCAGGATCTGCATACTTCAGCAAAGATTCTGGAATCGGCATGATATTCGCATTAGGAGAATCTGGCACTTCGTGTAAACTCATCATTACATAATCCGGGCATCTATTAGAGTTAGCTCTTTTAGGTATATTTTCATTTGCCCATAGTATCCCTCGGATAAGAATCTGAATAAATCTCTGAAGTGGAACAAACTTCCTTGCTCTGTTGGTTGTTTTAGCTAGTACAATTTCTTTTAAATCTTCCCAGATGTACTGAGCATAGTCATAATGCTTATTAAAAGCAATTCCATGAAAGATCCGTAGACAGTGAATGCTGCATCTGTCTATTCCTGTATGCTTAGAAGTCATGCATCTATTGATGATCCCAAATAGTGTGAACCATTCGCCATTTAATCCATTTCGATGAAATTTGGAGCTTTTTGGAAGTGGCTTTGAGTAACCCAAGCATATCAAATCATGAACCAGCTCCTCATCAGACACAAAATCTTTAAAATCAGCTAACTCAGGAAAGTTAACTGTGTCTATTCGTCTCGGAAGAAACAAGTTGTGACGAAGTCTGGAAAGGGTAATTTTGGATTTAAATTGGTCAATGGTTACTTTAAAGTGGTGGTTTCCATCAGCAGGAACAAATTTGACTCTATGCCAAAATTGTTGCATGTAGACTTGTGGGATAGAGGGTTTGTACTGAAGAAGATATCCCAAAGGATGGCCATTGAGAATATCTACGATTATAGGGTGACTAACTTTGATGACCTTTGTATCCAGACGATGGTTGTTGTCTTTAAACGGCAAGCAGTATTTGGGTTTAACCAGTTGGTTATCAGGTATGATGGTTGAAGGTGAGGGTCGAGCAACGGAGGTTGAACGAACGGGTGTTGATAGTGGAGGATAAATGGGAATCTGATGAATTGGAATTCTGGGAATGATCTGGAGATGCCATTTGAAACTTGTAAACAACATAAGAATCATGTTAGACAAGACATGTAAACAAATGAAATCATTCAATGGTAGAAAAAATATAACATTTCATTAGAAATTATAAAAACTTGTGATTTTTCTGTTTAAGGCATCGGGATTCCAGACAATAATAAAGTACTATTGACAGGATTCCAGAGTCAATCGTTCAGAGACCAATGTTAGAAAAACACAAATTTATAACAATTTCTTGAAGAAATGTTACATTTTTCTTAAAACTTTAAAAATCCTACACTTAGTAAAAAATTTCATTTAAACTCGAATGAAACTTCATAAATCTCGAATAACTCTTTATTAATCTCGGATAATACATGAAACAACTTGAATGACTCTTTAACCAACTCGGCTTAGTCTATAAACCAACTCGAATGAACTATAGTCTCTCTCGAATAGAACATGGTAATTCTCGAATAAGTTTTGAAACAACTCGAATTACTTGTGAATTGAACTCATATAACACGAAGAAGTAACTTCCTCGAATACAACATATGAGTAACTCGAATTAATAAGGAATTTCCTCGATTACAACATATGACCAACTCGAATTAATAAGGAATTTCCTCGAATACATCATATGACCAACTCGAATTAATCATCAGTCTCTCGGGTAATGTATTAACCGAGACTGTTGATCTGAAATGTTCTAAGTCCAACAAATTTGTCAACTCGATTAACAAACAAAACTTTCTCGATTAAACAATTAGTCAACTCGAGTGACATAGAGACTTTCTCGAATAGCATTCGAATCAACTCGAACAAAACTAAGGTTTTCTCTAATATCCCTTTGATCGAGAAACTGTTCTGAAATTATTTTTCAAGTATTTTCACACTGATTTTCCAAAAATTGATTTCAGCAACCTTTTCATTGATTTAAACACTTGTGGCCCACTCAAAAATCAATTTTAAACACTTTTGTTTTACTGAACTTCGATTAAAAACAACATTTAAGTTGTTAAAAATTCATATTTCAGTAAAATGAGAAACACAAAAGTTTTTGAAATTGAAATCCAAATTTCTGTATGTGTGGTTGGTTTTAAATCATGAAATTTCAGATTCATGTTCACATGGATACACCAAAACAGACCATGTGAATTCATATTTCATGCAATTCATACAACATAACACAATTCATATGAACAATTAACAATCTAACACAATCTATTGAATGATTAAGAGAAAAATATTACATTTGGTTCATGGCTTTCTTGCAAAGCAAACTTCTATTCTCTCTCTAGATCCGTATCCACTTTCTATTCTTGTCCGATCACTTACAAAATAGAAATACTACTTCTATTTATATACACACTATAACTATTGTGTATTTACAATAAACTCCCCTGAACTATTACAAAATATTGTTTTCAACTCTACTTATAATTGTACCCAACAATCTCCCCCTTAGAGATGAAAACAATTTTTCATTTAAAGTTCTCTGTTCAGGTTAATTCTTATCTTGAATCTTCTTCTTTTCTATGATCTCTGAATCTTCTGATTTAGAAACTTCTTCTTTATTGTCTCTCTTTGATCTTCTCATCTCTTCTTTTCTGATCTTCTATTTTCTTGATAGGACACTCCCCCTTGAATCATGAATGGCTATTAAATCTCTTTCTTGATCAATTGTCTTGAGATGATGTAGCAATCGTCTTCAATCTACTCAACAGTTGTCTCTGAACTCTAGCTTTTCTCCCCCTCATGATGATCATAAGAATTATGAACATCATGCAAAATCTTCAGAGACATAAGTGCAATGAATTTACAATTGAGGAAATACGACAACAAGTACAACTCAGAAATTACAAATTGATTTTCTCCCCCTTAAACTGATATCTCTCTCCCTATACAAAGCAGATTTATCTCACCCCCTCAAAAAGTTCACTCCCCCTCGAATTGATACTATAACTTTTTAGAACAAAAACAAAGCTTTTCAACTTTGGGGAAATGAAACATATTCATTTTGTGAGATAACGAGTCCAGGTCCACATAGGATTCCTGTTTGCACAATAGACATAATCTATGTGACCTACTTTCAGCGCTGGCATGATGGTAACACTGGTAGGATTTCCAAATAGTCATCGTGAAATCCTTTATCATGAAAGAATCACTCTTATTTGTTCCGGCTTAGTCACTTTGGACTAGCAGTTTATAGTCACGCAGACTGTTAGACTCGATGTGTCCTAAAAGTGTATATAATTAGCTCTAGACACAATGTGCATCAAATGAAATTGGAGACCGGAGCAACTGTCTTCCTTGTTTCAATATCAATAATATCCAAATGATATATCGATAGAAATGTGTTATATCTCCGTGATTATTGAAACAGAAATCTTTTGAGAGATAACTGAGTAGTTGGTGGGGTTAAGTGCATGCGTCACTGGGTCCATGACGTCTTTTTCAATATCAAGTCGCCTAGGGCTTGATAGATTATGTGGATTACCCAGCAGACACAGTGTTGGTAGGATTTTATTTTCTTCAAATCCTTTCTCAATACTCAGCTCTCAACATTTTTCAACTAAGCTCCCTCCGGCTCACTTTTAAGAAATGAATTCAGTCAGCTTTATAGCAAAAGCATGACCTGATGCACCACCATCTCCTTTCAATATCAATATCCCTCTCATTTACATTTTATCTCTGCTCGACCCTGTCAGTATCCCGTGATAACTGACACTTCTCAACTAATAAACCTAAAGAACCCTCACCCGCACAATCTATAGATGGTTTGCTTCTTGGGTAGGTCTTCCGGTTCTGGTTAGACCATAGAAGCGATATTTATGCCTATCACTCAGATTGGTGCATAATCGGAGTCAGCAGAAAAATTTTCAGCTTTGAAAGATCATGAGATATGATGAAATCCAACTTATATGGTATTGGAGATGATATGTAGATAATTTTGGGAGATATCAGAATGAAATGGAAAATCTGATATATGATATGAAAAGAATAAGATTTTCTTGAAAGAATTAGCACATGGGAGATAACGAGAGAATTCTTTGATCGGGAGAATATAAAAGAGAATCTCAGAAGTAATGAGATTTTGAACATCAAAGAGATTAAATCAATTAATCTCAATGAGAGATTCAGAGAATCATAAAAAAATTTCTTTTCAGCTCAAAAACTCTTTTTATGTGTGTGTCAAATATTTTCGTGAAAAGTCACACATAGTTTTGAAAAATGTCATCGTCAAAGAATGTCTGAAACTCCCCCTGGAAATAAGCACACGCAACTAGTCAACTCATAGAAATGAAATCAGGAGCAAAAAATTATAAAAATAAAACTCCCTCTAAATCAATGCAGCTTTAGAGTTGAATTCAGGGCAGGAATTCCAGAAATATTTGTCTTTCAGACTCGGGTTCTAATCTGAATTGATTAGAAGCCATTTGTCGCATAAGCTTGGGTTTCAGTCTGAAGTAACTGAAAACCATTGTCTCTGGTTCATTGAAGTCCGGGTTCTAGTCTGAATTTAACTAGAAACCAATTTTGAGTTGAAGCACGGGTCTTGACCTGAAGTAATCAAGAGCCTATTGAAATGAAGAACGGGTCCTTATCTGGAATGATAAGAAACCTATAACCTGCAAAATTTAAGATGTCTTTGGTATCCAAACAGATTTGGATCCAGACTTGTTAGCGCTCTTGGGTACCCATTTCAAAACAGGTTTTGGTACCCACTTGTACTTGGGTTTAGGTACCCATTGCATGTTATAACTATCAGCTTCTCTTTCAAACAAATTTCTTTGAGTATGAGAAAATTGAATATCTGAATTTCTAAAGAAACTTGAATTTGAATGATCAGACTTTTGCGAACTCTTCTTTTTGAAAAACTGTCCGGTTCTTGCCTGTTTCTGATAATACTTGGTATTTTTCTGTGAAAATGTTTTCTGATTAGAATGACCAGTATTTTCAGAAACTTTAAGAAAATTTGACTTCGAAGATTCATCGGTGTAAATCTTGACCGGAAGTTGTTCAACAATTTTATCTTTGCCGCTGTGTATCTTTAACAGATACTTAAGTTTAAGATCTGAAGAAGAATCAAACTTAGCAGAGTTAGTTAGATTCACTTCACTTTCAGAAGACAAACCAGAGTGATCAACATTGGATTTTAAACACACTGAAGAAGGGGTCTTAACCTTTGACTCAGTTGACGAAGTAAACACATGTAATTGTTTTGTAAGATGAAGTATCTGATCTTCCAAACTTTTGATAATGACTAAATTTGAATTTCTGTCATGATCAAATGATTGGTAATCAGATTTAAAAGATTGTTCTTTGATTAAGAACATTTGTCTTTCATCTTCAAACAATTCAGATTTTGATTTAAAATCTTGTTCTTTAAGTAAGAACTCATGTCTTTCCTTCTCAATCAAATCTTTAGTTAAAGACAACTCTTGTTGAAGAGCAGAAATTTCTTCATTTTTGTTTAAAATACAATTCTGATCAGTTGGTTTTGTCTTACAAAGTGTATCTTCAAGATCCTGAACTTTCTTGTAAAGATCAGATCTTTCCGGCAAAAGATATTTCAGTTGAGTGGCATTCTGAAAATTTTCTTGTTTCAGCTCATCAAGTTCTTTAAGTAATTCAGATATTTTCAATTGATGAGCACAACTCTCAGAGTTTTGTTTTTCTTTTAAGCTTTGAATTTCTTCATTCAATATTTGTACGTCACGTAACGCCAAATGTTTATCAGTATTTAACTGAATGAGAATGTCGTAATTGTTCTTACGAATCTTTTCAGATTCAGTAAGTTTGAAAATCAGCTCAGACTTTGACAATTGTTCAAATTCCATTATGAATTACTGAAAAATGAACTTCCAAGATCTTTTATGGAAAAATGAGTGAATTCTGATAAAACTTTGAGAATTATATCTAAAAATGATAACTTGTGAAAAATCAGCTCGGAAATGACTTTTTGACGTTGAAATTTTAGATTTTCTGTAGAAAAATGCCCGTAACTTTTTCAGTATGATGAAACTCGAATGAATAATTAAGCAGCAAAGGTCAAATAGTCAAGAGTATGATGAAACTCGAATGAATAATGACTCAACTCGAATATGTAATGATCAAACTCGAATGATGAAGTATCAAACTCGAATAAAGAATCACCAAACTCGAATGAAGAAGTATAAAACTCGAATGATTGAGTGTGAAACTCGAATGAGAAAGGATTCAACTCGAATAACCCTTGAACTTTCTCGAATGAAATAGAAATCAATTCGAATTACAAAGAAGTTAAACTCGATCAAAGCTTCATGAAACTCGGTCAATGAAGTATGAAACTCGAATAACAATGGATGAAACTCGGTTAAAGAAGTATGAAACTCGAATAACAATGGATGAAACTCGGTCAAAGCATTGATAAAACTCGGTCAAAGCTTCATAAAACTCGAATAAAGCTATCATAAAACTCGAATAAAGCTTTAATAAAACTCGAATAAAGCTTTCATAAAACTCGAATAAAGCTTTAATAAAACTCGAATAAAGCTTTCATAAAACTCGAATGCCTTCTTTATAAAACTCGAATGCCTTCTTTATAAAACTCGAATGCCTTGTTAATAAAACTCGAATGCCTTCTTTATAAAACTCGAATGACACTATGAATATAGTTATGCCCGAGTTTTATCATTTTTCAATAAAAACAAGATCAGATTCGAACTTTTTCAACAAAAATCCATGATTTGACCTCAAATTGATTTCGAGGGTTCGTTTTAATAGCAGAAACAACTTTTGTGAAATCACTTTGGCTAATTCTCGATTAAAAACCAAAAATTGACCAAAAACCTCAAGAACACACACTTTTTCAAAAAATCTGAAATTTCTCAATTAAATTCTGTGTGTTTTGAGATAATATTTGATGTTTATGTCATCAGATTCGCCTTTAAATTTCACACCTTCGATCCAAAATTCAGATCATTTCATCCACAGAATCAAAATCCTCAATTGATTTTCAGATTTTCAAAAAAATGAATATAACAGTGTTCTAAAAAAAACGATTTCAGATTCAAAATTCACTCAAATTCAGCCATATTAGGCTCTGATACCAATTGTGAATTCATATTTCATGCAATTCATACAACATAACACAATTCATATGAACAATTAACAATCTAACACAATCTATTGAATGATTAAGAGAAGAATATTACATTTGGTTCATGGCTTTCTTGCAAAGCAAACTTCTATTCTCTCTCTAGATCCGTATCCACTTTCTATTCTTGTCCGATCACTTACAAAATAGAAATACTACTTCTATTTATATACACACTATAACTATTGTGTATTTACAATAAACTCCCCTGAACTATTACAAAATATTGTTTTCAACTCTACTTATAATTGTACCCAACAGACCACACAATTAATTTCAGTTTTATGAACAAACAAATATGAACACCACGAACAACCACATACGAAACATAAACAATCACAGTGACACATATGTACTTGAAACTGAAATAAACGTTGTAAAAATATGAAAAACAAAAACATTTACTTACAAATTGATGAAAAGAAATCTTGATGTAGTCGATTTAATGTGTGTTTTTGTGTTTGCATAACAGTGAAGTAATCTTGATGAGGATGATGAAAAGAAGAACCGGTTTGCTAAAAAAATTAATATGAAATTTGAATTTCAAATTTATATGCAAAATGACCCGGCCCACGTTTTAGAAAACCATAACCGGCCCACTCATCAGATATAAATCCATTTTTCTGCAAAAACCCAACATCTTTTCAAAATTTTTTTTAACAAAATAAAACAACAAGAAAACAAATAAAAAAAATTTTCTGATAAAAAAATTTTAAAAACAGATTTAAACAAAAAAAAAAATTGAAAATACACATAAACAAAAATTAACAAAAACAACACAAAACAAACAAAAAAAAATTTAAAATGCTCCCCCTTTAATTTCTGAATGTTGCTGCCCCTCAAATGTGTATCATATTTCTCAACTCAGCTCCCCCTACAAAACAACAGATAAATTTTGTCAGATTTACTCAAAATCAGATAAATTCATTTTCTGCTCCCCCTGCACATGACAATCCAGATCTTGTTAAATTCCAAAGAATATTGAACTTTTTAAATTTAAGAATTTAACATCAGATTAGAATCAATTAAAAAAATGTAAATTTAAAATTATAATTTGAAACTACTGAATTATTAAATCTTAATGATTCAACATACCCAATTTGTATACCAAAAAATTAAACCGTTTTTCATCTAACGCTTTGGTAAACAAATCAGCTAGTTGATATTCAGTAGGCACAAAATATAATTCTATATTTCCATTTTCAACATGATCCTTTATAAAATGGTACTGAATGTCAATGTGTTTTGTTTTTGAATGTTGCAACGGATTTGATGCAATAGCTTTTGCGCTCTGATAATCACAGTAGATAGGTATTTTCTTTGATGTAAACCCGTAATCGCGCAGTTGGCTTTTCATCCACAACACCTGAGAACAGCAAGAAGATACAACAACGTATTCTGCTTCAGCTGTAGACAATGAGACGCAATGTTGTTTCTTGGATGACCAGCATACGGGTTTGTCACCTAAAAACTGCACTGCTCCAGACGTACTTTTTCTGTCCATCTTATCACTTGCATGATCAGCGTCAGAAAAAGCAGTTAGATTAAATGAAGATTCTCTGGGATACCACAAACCAAGATTTGGAGTTCCCTTGAGATATCTTAGAATTCCTTTCGCAGCTGTTAAATGTGATTCTTTAGGATTCGCCTGATATCTTGCACACACACATGTAGCAAACATAATATCCGGTCTACTTGCTGTTAATAACATTAATGACCCAATTATACCCTGATAGTGAGTCACATCTACAGGTTTCCCCGAAATGTCCTCATCGAGTATTGACTTTGAATCTGGACCCATGAGAGTTTTCATAGGAGTACTGTTAGCCATGTTAAATTTCTTTAACATGTCTTGTATATATTTTGACTGATTGATAAAAATACCATCAGCCAGTTGTTTAACTTGTAATCCTAAGAAAAAATTTATTTCTCCCATCATGCTCATCTCAAATTTTTGGGACATCAAAAATGCGAATTTCTTACAAAATTCTGGATTTGTAGACCCAAATATTATGTCATCTACATATATTTGTATTACTATGATATCCGGCCCCTGACGTTTTATAAACAGGTTTGTGTCAACTGCACCTTTGTTGAATCCACATTTCGACAGATATGTTGAAAGTGCATCATACCAAGCAAGCGGTGCTTGTTTTAGGCCATACAGTGACTTATCTAAAATATATACATGATCAGGTTTCGAAGGATCAGAAAAACCTTTGGGCTTATATGTATATACTTCATCGGTTAGTTCCCCGTTTAAAAACGCAGTTTTAACATTCATTTGATAAACAATAAAGTTTTTGTGAGCGGCAAAAGCTAAAAACATTCTAATCGCTTCGATTCGTGCAACTGGTGCAAACGTTTCATCGTAATCAATCCCTTCTTGTTGGCTGTATCCTTTGGCAACGAGGCGAGCTTTATTGCGAATGATTACTCCATGTTCGTCCTTCTTGTTTTTAAAGATCCACTTCGTGCCTATGATGGATTTGTCTTTATGGCGCTCAACAAGTCTCCAGACCTTTAACCGTTCGAACTGGTTCAGTTCTTCTTGCATCGCAAGAATCCAATCAGCGTCCAGAAGTGCTTCTTTCACATTCTTAGGCTCTATTTTACTTAGAAAATTTGAAAATAGGCACTCGTTTATGGTGGCTCTTCTGGTTTGGACTGAAGCGGATGGATCACCAATAATGTTTTTTATTGGGTGATTTCTCATCCACTTAAAAGTATATGGAAATGGTTCTATTTGGTCTTGATTAGGATTACGATCTAAATATGTTGGTCGGGGGTTACTTCAGATGTAGTAGGTGGGATATCTGAGTTAGGAGCTTCTGAATGTTCGGATGCTAAGGGGGTTTCAGAAGATTCTGGAGGTTCAATGGGTTGTGCACTTTCAGTTGGCAAGTGTACATTAGTAGTTGAGGCTTCTCCAGTTTCTTCTGACACATGTTGATGAGAAAGATCAGAGACTACAATAGGATCTTCAGTAATCCTGTCAGGCACCAAATTTAGAACATTAGTTTTGGGCTTCTCAAAGTAGTCATTAAAAATTCTCAACAACTTATGTAATTCAGAATTTTCAGCATTCTGTTTAGGTGACTCTATTGAAGTCGGCTTGTTAGGTTCGGGTCCTGAACTGGTGTGTTCAGAAGCCATTACCACTCCTTCATCAAATTTGACGTTGACGCTCTCGTTGACTGTCTTGGTTCTCTTGTTGTAGACTCAGAAAGCGACCGATTCCTTTGAATATCCGATGAAAATACCTTCATCTGACTTTTGATTAAACTTTCCAAGATTGTCTTTGTCGTTTAGAATAAAGCATCTGCAACCAAAGACATGGAAAAATTTAATATTAGGTATTCGTTTATTTATTAATTCATAAGGAGTCTTTCCGAATCTTTTATTAATGATTGAACGATTTTGTGTGAAACAAGCTGTTGCAACTGCTTCGGCCCATAAGAATAACAGTAAATTTGAATATGCCAGCATCGTCCTAGCTGATTCCACTAGTGTCTGATACTTCTTTCAACGACACCGTTTTGTTGTGGAGTTCTAGCAGCTGAAAACTGATGTGTGATTCCTACAGAATTCAAATTTGATTCAAGCGATTTGTTCTTGAATTCTGTTTCGTTATCTGAGCGGATTGATTGAATTGTAAGTTGCAACTTCACTTGTATTTTCCGGATGAAGTCTATGATAGTTTCGGTCGCATCTGATTTGGACCTCAGGAAGAAAACCTATGTGTATCGTGAATAGTCATCAACTATCACCAATACGTATCGTTTCTTATTAATGCTTTGTACTCTCATTGGTCCACACAAATCCATATGTAATAATTCCAGTGCTCTCGTGGATGAGTGTTCGGACATGGATTTGTGTGAAGCTCTTGTCATCTTTCCTTTTTCACATGCGGCACACAATTGCTCCTTTTGGAATTTGAGAGTTGGCAGCCCTTTAACTAACCCTCCTTTCGCTAGGTTGGTTAATTCATTGAAGTTCAAATGTGAAAGGCGACGATGCCATAGCCATGTTGTTTTAGATGTAGCTTTTGACAGTAAGCAGACATCTTTCTTCAGATTAATAGAGGCTAAGTCAATGGAGTACAAATTGGTTTTCCTGTTTCCTGCCAGTATTTCTATACCTTCCCCGGATTTGATGCTGCACCGATTGACTTTGAAATTGAGTTCCAATCCTTTATCAGACAACTGTCCAATGCTAAACAAATTATGTCCAAGACCATCAACGTGGAAAACTTTTTGAATGGTAATTTTGTCGTATGTGAGACTCCCGTATCCTCTGATCGGACAAAACTGATTATTTCCAAATCTGACCATCCCACAAAACTTTTCTACAAAGTTCGTGAGTATGTCTCTTTGTCCGGTCATATGCTTGGAACATCCGGAGTCAAGATACCAAACATGGTTTACCTATAAGACGAAATAGCACATGAGGTACCCACTTGTAGTTGGGTACTTTTGTTTTAGGTAAATCATGCAAAGTATTATTTGTTTTCTCAATTGATATGGCTTTTTGCTTAACATTTGATGTTGATTTAGGTACCCACATTTGAACAGTTCTTTTAAGTATCCACTTTTGTATAATTCGTGGTGGAACTGTTTTTGAAATAATTTTCTGTGGAACCTTTTTCTATTTAGAACTTGGGTCCTTTTTCTTTGGTTGCCAGACGAGCTTATCAGATTTTACAATTAAAGGTTTACAAGCACTAGAGTTCAAAGCAATTAAGTCTGTTCTAGAGAACTTGATACAAGAATTATTAACAAATTTATTATTACAGACAGATTTTTTAATGTTGCTATTTCTATCTGTAACAATATTGTTCTTCACGCGCCACTCTTGTTATATATTCTTGTTTTTCTGTTCTCTCTTCTTCTTTCTCCAAACTTGTTTTCTTGAACCGTTCACAATGATATCTGGCATAAAAGAAACATGAGAATTAGTAGACTTAGATTCTTGTTTCTTCTGTAAATTTCTCTTACCTTTTGAAGATTGGACTCTGAGTGCAATGGAGTTTTCTTTTGAAGATGATTCACCTTTTTTAAAGTTAGGAGTGTTAAACATCACTTTTGTTTTCTCCTTCTTTTGTTGTAACGTTGGTGAATTTTCAGATGATTTTATTGAATCTGTAGAAATTCTTTGCAGAATTTTAACAGGTTCTTTTTAATCATCTGATTGTTTGTTATTTAAAGGTTTGAGAAATTCATCAATTTTAACAAACATTTCCTCTAAGGAATTAAAGTCAGAGTGCATAAACAGATCAAATTCCTTTTCTGAATTGATAGAATCTAGAGAAGTTGAAGATGATGGATCAGACAACCTTTTGTCTTAGGCTGATTTTGTAACTTTTGTTCCATAGTTTTTAGTTCAGCCTTGAGAGATCTATTTTCTGTCTCAAAATTTTTAATTTTCAATTCTAGATCAGAATTTATCTTTTCTAGAATTGAAGATGGCAGGTATAACTTTTGAGATTGAGTAGGTGATTCAGACAAATCATTTTCAGAATATGTTTGAATAATAATATCAGTATTATTATTTGCTTCATTTATTCTGTTATAATCAACAGAATTTTGCATTTTGTCTGATCGTAATCTTTTTGTTTCTTCACTAGATTCTACTTCATCAGATGCTTTCATAAACGCCATTTTTAATCCTAAGTTCATGTATCTGACATCATATAACGTTGGTGAACTAGATATTGCCTTTGTCAGATACTTTGGATTTTCCCAACCAATACCAGATTTAGAATTATAAAATTCTGTGTCTTTTGGTTGATTTAAATAAATGGTTTGATCTGTTTGTCCTCTTTTGATAAATTCATCTTCCATCTTCTTTATTTTTTCATAAAGTTTAGTTCGTTCTTCAAAAATAACATGATATTTTACTGAAAAATTTGAAGCTTCTAATTCTGCTATTCTCAGTCTTTCTTGTAGGTCAGCTATATTATGATTAAGATCTAGTATTTTGCTTTGTAGTTCTCTTTCCTTATCTTGTAAATCTGAAACTGCTCGTAAGGCTAATGCTTTTTCTTTGGAAAAATCTAAAACTAAGTTATGTTCATTACGAAGTTTGTTTTCCAAAGAATGAGCATTTTCTTTTCAGCCTTTAACGATTTTTCAAACTTTTTAAGCATAAAGGCCATATGAGTTAATTTCTCTTCTAGCACACAAGATTCATCAATATCAGAGTCAGAGTTGGAATGTACCTCAGGCTTGTCTGAACCATCTGATCTGTCTGACTCTGAATCTTCATTATCCTCAACATCAGTTTTTCCAGTTGCCATCAACACAACTTCTTTTGTCTCTTCCTCCTCAGATTCTTGTCTTTCTTCATCCTCTTCATCTGTTAAACCAACCCATACTTCATCCTCAGCTATCATGGCTGATTCACATAATTCCGACTCATTGTGAATTTCTGATTTCAGACAAATATGAGCATCCTCATCTAGGATATCTTCATCTTCAGATAACTGCAGCCAGTGGTCATCCTTCGCCATAAGAGCTTTTCCAGACTCCTTTTCTTTGGCTAAGAGAGCCTTTCTTGTATAGTAGTCAGAGTTTTTGACTACTGGAAGTCTACATTCATGGGCAAAATGACCTGGTTTTCCACAGTTATAACATTTCTGCTCTGAATCTTTCTTTGCTGGCTTGTCTGATTTGTCATATTTGTTAGTCTTTTTTCCACTGCTTTCTCCAGATTTTTCATATTTGTCTTTCTTCTCAATTTTTCTCGAGCCAGTCTTGTAGCGCATCTTATTGTTGGTTGGCTTTCTGTAGAACTTCTTTTGAAACGCTTTGGTTAGCAGTGCCATCTGGTTTTTCATTTCTTCAATCTCAGAATCTGCAGATGAATCGGAGGATTCTGATTCGGAAGAGGTACTACTGATTACCGCTCTTTTCTCCTTTTTCAATTTATATTTGTACTTATTTTCTGCCAGTAGAGCCAATGGGTCAGCAGTTTCTTTCTTGGCTTTCTTCTTTCATGATAATTTCCTCAACACAACCTCTTGGTAGTTATTGAGGTTCTCAAATATCATATGAAAATCCATTTCTTCAATTTCCTTTGTGTGTTGGATAATCATGGCATATTTCTCCCATCCAGGGTTCAGAATGTTTAGGAACTTGACATTTATGTCCAGATTGGACTTTGTCACTCCATTTCGTTTCATTTCACTTACCAAACTCACAAACCTCAGGTAAGTGTTTTCCAGTAGTTCTCCTTCACGAGCTCTGAAATTTTCAAACATCATCAGACTGTTTCTAGCTCTGTTTGTTGCAGCTCTGTCAGATCCCCTCATCAGTTTACACACTTCATCCCATATTGATTTGGCAGTTTTTGTGTTTGTGAGGTATGTGTAAATATCATTGGGGATGGAGATCAGAAGTAATTTCCTGGCAGTTTTATCCCCTAGTTTTCTTTTCTTTTGAGCCTCAGTCAGGTTGGTAACCTCAACTATCCTTGGTGGAATCGGGGGATTACCGGTAGGTACTCCAGGGATTGTTTCCATGAATGTGGTTGGTCCTTCTGTTAAGGATTTCAGCATCTCTTCTGACAGATCATGAAAGCTTATGAATTCTAGAAACCGTTCCCTCCATTGGACGTACTCTCCCCCTGTAAAGAATTGGGGGTTTGGTTTCTGATCCCATTGCAAGAGCGTCCTTTGACATTTTGATTGATGTTTTGGATACTGTCCAAGATCTAATGAACTTTGATTGAAATTGAAATTGTTGAACGACAGTTGAGAGTTGATCAACCTTTGAAACAAAGATTAGTATCAAATGATCAACTGGAATCTATAACAAAGTAACTTGTTAGTAGTAATAATCACCTTGAATCAAACACTGAATAGACTTGAATGATGTGTTGCAAAACTCGAATGATATGTTGCAAAACTCGAATGATATGTTGCAAAACTCGAATAATGTTTTGCAAAACTCGAATGATATGTTGCAAAACTCGAATGACATGTTGCAAAACTCGAATAATGCTTGTATGAAACTCGAATTAAATTGAGTGACACTCGAAGTACTCTTCTGTAAAACTCGAATGATGTTTGGTGAAACTCGAATAAGGCTATGTAAAACTCGAATGAGTTTTGTATAAAACTCGAATGAGCTTTGTATTAATTTCGAATTGGCCTTAGTGAAACTCGAATTAGTTTGAAAAACTTGAGTATTAGAGTGAAACTCGATTTACTTTTATGTGAAACTCGAATTGGTCCTTTGTAAAACTCGAATTAATCTAATGTGAAACTCGAATTAATACGAATTCTTAATAAACTCGAATGAAATTCTAATTTACTTGTGTTAAACTCGAATGTAATTGAAAGTAAACTCGAATTGACTAAGATCCAACTCGATTGATTAATCAAGTCAACACGAATCATCTAAGATTCAACTCGATTGATTAATCAATTGAACTCGAATCAAATTAGATTCAACTCGATTGAAACTTGTTGTCAACTCGATTGAAACTTGTTGTCAACTCGATTGATACTGTTGTCAACTCGACTTACAAAGGTATTCAACTCGAATTGCACATAATCTATGTGTATTTCGAGTTTCTTAGTTTTTCAGATTATTCAAGTCTTAAATTCAAATTAATTCGAAAAATTTGTCCATTTTCACTCAAATTGAAATCGAAGGTGAGGATTTTGATTACAAACTGTTAGATATTAAATTTCGATCATGTGGATTTACTTTGTAATAGTTATTTAGTTTATGTTTTGTCTTGTAATGTTTTACTTTATTAGTTTATGTCTTTTGTAAAGTTCAAGGACCAAATGTGACTATCCTTGAAACTTAATTAAAGGAGCCTACACATAGGCTCCTAGGGTTACATTGTAAAACAAGGTTGACAATATTGAATATCACTTTCTGCAGCCGCCACTTTTCTCTCTCAACATTCTTATTGTCTTCTTCATCATTTTCCAATTATTGAGCCTTGTTCTTCTTGGGATTTGATAAAGATTATAAAGGTGCTGATAATATTACGGGATTACATTATTACAATTGGTATCAGATCCCAAAAGGTGGATTTCAACTTGCATTTTTCGGATTCTGCTGGGTTTTCTTCTTGTTCTTCGAGTTCTTCATCATTTCCATCGGTTAGATCTTCTTTTTCTCTGTTTTTCTGCGTTTGTTGTGTTATTATAGTCTTATAATCATCACAATATCATCATATACTGATTTCAAGTTCATTCACTTCCATATTTTCATACAAATCATTCAGAATCGGAGTTTTAAAAAATTTCAAAAATATGGGTTTTTAGTGGGTTTTTTAGCTTGTTCTTTACTGTTTTTAAGTGTTTTGGATTATTTTAAATCACCAAAAGTGTTTAAAATAGTTTATCAATCATTTAGAAATGTTTTTTAGGCTTTAAAACTGAAAAAATCGACTTCTGCTCTATTCTGCCTTAGAAAACTGCTAAAACCTGTTGTAATTCGGACCTATTACTGTAGCAATTCGGACCATTTAGGATCCTAATTCGGACCAAATACCATCCTAATTCGGACCTCACTTCGGTCCAATTCGGACCAACTTTAGGTGAATTTCGGACCTCCCACTGCCTATTTCGGACCCCACTTAGGTCCCATCCGAACTTCGGACCATCCGAAGATCAGTTCAGACTTTCCCATTTTACTATTGTGGACTTGTGCTTAAATTTTTAAAATTTCACTTCGGACCATATCTATTTCGAACCATCCGAACTCGGACTATCCGAATTTGGTCCCTACCTGGACATTTTCCTAAGCCCTATCCACTGTTCACCTGAATTCGGACCATCCGAATTCGTTTTCCTCATTTCCTCCGAACCGCACACTGTTCATCCGAGGTCCTTTCATCCGAAATCAAAGCCCATCCGAGTTAGGTCCTCATCCGAATTAGGTCTCCATCCGTAATCACAGCCCATCCGTATTTGATCTTTTTCCATCCGAATTTCCCCTCATCCGAATTATTGTTCATCCAAAATCAGTACATCCGACATACTCTTCCATCTGAAATCAATATCTTATCCGAATTAGCCCATCCACAGTGCTATTCTTCCTAAGTCCAGCCCATCCGTGTCAAGTTTCCACCTTTAAGATCTTAACTCTTTACTCAGCACCCAATATCATGTCTCGCGAAGCTCTCGTACTCGGATCTGAGAACAGAACACCTGTTCTCTATCCAGATGAGTATGAACAATGGAAATCCCGGTTCCTTAAATTCGTTGGAATGCAACCGCTTGGGAATTTAATGCTTCAGTCCATCTCCGAGGGTCCCGTCATCTACTATCGGGAAATAGCAGCCAGACCCGAGGCTGACCCCCCCTGTCTTAGCTTCAAAAGTTAAACGAGAACCGGCTAATGACGCCGAGAGAGACAGGCATCATGCAGATAAGAGGGCGGAATATCTGATCTATCAGGCCCTCCCCACAGATATTCTGGTTGGCGTCGACAGCAAAATGTCTGCCAAGGAAATGTGGGACGAATTGGAAGTCCAAATGCTGGGGGCAGATCTGGATGATAGGGCCAAGATTGAGGAGGCCAAGGCTAAGTTTACAGAATTCCGCGCAAAAGACGGGGAATCTATGCAAGCCACGTTTACAAGGTTCTGTGCGGTCCTAAATGAGTTGAACAAACTGCACATAAAGAAGGACAGGGATGACATCAACATCCAGTTCTTTGCCGCCTTAGCCCCCGAGTGGCAGCTTGCTTGTCGGGCCACGAAACGAGTCCTGAACATTCCTGAGGTATCCATCAACGTCGTATTTAAGGAGCTGAAGAAGTATTAGGGGGATGTAGATCAACAAAAGCTGATGGCGAATCAATTGGCCTCTCTACTGCTATCAGCCAACACCGGATTGAAACCCAATGATTCACTCGCCTTGATCACCAACACGAAGATTCCGACACCATCCTTTGCTCCAGGTTCTTCGTCGTCGCAGTACAGGTATGCTTCTCCTCCGCGTGAGGTATTTGATGAGGAAGAAGCTTCTATACAAGAACAAATAGCCTTGTGGACCAATCGTCTCCAACACCGACGGTTCTCTAACAAGACTAACAATCAACTCCATTATGAAACCGGTCCACGGAGGTACTCAGATGACCGAAGGGATGAACGACGCGATGATTAGCGCAGGGATGATCACCGAAGGGATGATCGGGATGACCGCAGGTATGACGATAGACGCGACTATCGAGATGATCGCCGTTATGAAAGGCGAGACGATAGGCGCGATGATCGAAGGGACGACAGGCGGGACCATGAGAAGCGGGACGTTCGACGGGATGATCGTAGGGATGACCGCCGAGATGAGAGGAGAGAGCCTGAAAGAAGGGATAGAAGGAGGGATGACAGTAGAGAGCATCGCCATGCCGATAAGCGGCCGGCGGAGAGAAGAGATGAACGGCCGAAAGCAGACGAGCTGAAAGCCGCCGATGAGCGTCTCTGCTACAAGTGTGGTAAACCGGGCCACTTTGCTCGGGAGTGCAAGAATAACTTTGACAGAGACGCCAGCTACTACGAGAGGAAACTGGAGGCCGCCAAGAAAAGAACCGATGCGTTGGCCCTCGTCGCCCAGGAAGACTACTGGGATGCTGAAGACACCGACGAGGAGGATGACAAGGGCAAGAACTGTTACATGGTTGATCGTATTGGCTTGGAGAACTGTGCTGTTTCCACTGCTGAAAATTCAGATCTTGCTGCTGAGGGGGAGACATTGAAAAATCCACCAGCATGTCTGATGACCACAACCAACGATCCTGAATGCTCTACATCCGGTTCTGAGACAAATGAGGTATATTGCTGTTACATTCCTGCACATGTAAATAATTTATTTGTAGATAATGAATGTACACTGCACACACATATTCTTGATCTTCAAGCTAGATTAAATGCTGAAACTGCAAAGTGTGTACAGGCTGAACATCAAGCTCAAACTTTAAAAGAGTCGTCTGAATTATATCATTCAAAGTGGTTAACTAATCACAATGTTATAAAACAGATGTTAATAGAAAAAGTAGATGTTCAAGACAGGAATATATATCTGGAATCTTGCATGGAAACACTATCAAAAGAAAAACTCTCATTAAAAGAAGAAATTTTTGTACTTACAAAAAAGTTAGATGCGGTAAGTATGGAAAATATAGACAGTTTAGAAAAATATAAAATGATTGAAGAAGAAAGGATAAGTTTGTACTCACGAATAAAGACCCTTGATGATGCATTTTTAAAAAGGGATCAAACAGAACAAACTATCCACTTAAATCAGCCCAAAGAAACTAGGTTTTACCATTCTAAACAAGGAATCGGTTTTAAAAATCCTGAATATTTGGAAAAAGCACAAAATGTTTTACCTTTATTTTATGACATGAATTATATGGGAGCCGGTCTTAAATCTTTCTTTTTTGAGTCATCAAAAGAAGTTTTAAACCAAGAAAATGAGAAACGTGTTGCTCACAAAGAAAAAGAAATTTCTTTTCAATATGAAGAACTTAACGAGAGTTATTCTTCTAGAGTACCCACTTTAGAGGAAGACTTCTTGTCAACTTATTCAGAAGCCGAATTGAAAACAGAAACCGTAAAATCAACTCCTCAACTTTATATTCCTGCAAAAGTTCTTCAAAAACAAATCAGTGTTTTAGAAAAGGAATTGAAGTCGTCTCAAAAGGAAGCTCTTGATCTTCAAGATGCTCTTCTTAAGAGCGACGAAGAATTGATAAATCAATCTTTTAAACAATCTGTGGAAGTAACTGTCTACCGAGAAAATTTTGAAATGGTTTCACAAAAATTGAAAGATTTTTCAAAAGAACAAACAGTTTCTCATTCCACAAAAATTCCATATGTGTCATCAAATAAAGGTAAGGCCAAAGCTGAAACTTCTTCTGTCATTCATAAAGGTGAGTGTTCAAAACCTTTCAAAAATGAGGTTTCTAAAAAGACTCAGATCAAATCCAAGTCTTTTAAGAAACCCACTCACCAACAAAAAGAAGATTCTGTCAAGTCTAAATCTTCCATGCTTACTGACTCTAATCGTTTTGTTCCTACAGAGCATATAAGAAGAGTTCCAAAAACCACCATGCTGGATTTTACGAGTTTTTTTTTTTTTTGTGAAGAAGGCTTTAATGCCAAATGAATTTGTTACTAGAGATAGGATGTCTGTAATCTCTAAAGAGAATTTATGTAACAATGTGTGTGACAATGCATGTAATGATGTACCGAATTCTGTTGTTCCTTTAAAGTACTCTTTCAATGATTTATTCAATCTATGTCCAACTCGCTATAGACGACAGGTTCCTGAAATGAATGCTTTCGTGTCATATCCTGTTAAGCGAATTCGGAAAAAGAAAACAAAAAATGTTGCATCATCGGCCTCAAATAAAATTGAGACTGGTCCGTTGCCAAGGCCCAAAACCAAAGCAACGATCAAAAAGGTCTCAAAAAGACAAAAACCAAAGGCAATTTCAGCGCCTAAGGTTCCAAAGCCCAATAAATCCAATCTTCAATGATTCCAAAGGGCTATGCATCCGGACCACACACAAATGCTAAATGGGTTCCTAAAACTGTACACGTGCCATATAAATCTAGAACTCCTAACAAAAAGGGACCCATATTGAGGTGGGTACCCAAAGTTGTGTGATCTTTATGCAGATGGTTCTTGGTTACTTCTGATCAAGACCCGTTCTTCAATGAAATGGCTTCTAGTTACCATAGACTAGGACCCGTTCTTGTGCTTGTCGGTCTTGCTTAAACCGACACGTTTGGCTTCTGTGCACACAGCCCAGGACCCGGTCTTAATTCATCATGTTTTCTGAACATCTCGGTTCAGAACACGGTTTGATTGTGAATTAAAAATGGATGTGTTTGAATGCATATAAATTTTCATTTTATAAATTTATTTGCTTTTCAGGCTAAGTCCATTTGGTATATGGATTCGGGTTGCTCCAAGCATATGACGGGAAGAAGAGAATTGCTGTCCAACGTTGTTGAACAGTATTGCGGAACTGTAAAATTCGGGAACAACCATCAGGCTCACATCAAAGGATACGGGGACTTAGTTCTAAATAATCTGGTCATCAAGGACGTTGACTATGTTGAGGGGTTATCACATAATCTTTTTAGCATAGGACAGCTCTGTGACAAAGGACTAGAGGTAACTTTTAGAGCTAAGAACTGCAGTGTAAAGAGTATGGATGGAAAAGAAATCCTAACAGGTTCCCGAAACTCTAACCTCTACACCATTGACGTAGCCAAGCTAATAGTGAAGGATAACATTTGCCTATTATCAAAAGCCTCTTCAAAAGACTTTTGGTCGTGGCATCGAAGATTATCCCATTTGAACTTTGACAATATCAACAAGTTGGCTGCTAAACAATTGGTTAAAGATCTTCCTGAATTGCGCTATGAAAAGGACCATCTGTGTGGAGCTTGTGAGAAAGGAAAGATGAAAAGATCATCTCACAAACCAAAGCCCGAACCATCAACAAAAAGAGTATTGCAGTTACTTCACATGGATTTATGCGGACCGATGCGGACTCAAAGCATAAACAGGAAACGATATGTGTTGGTTATCGTTGATGACTATTCACGATATACCAGGGTCAGGTTCTTGCGTTCCAAGGACGAGACAGCTCAAGAAATCATATATTTTATCAAGAGTATCGAGACCCAACAGCAGCTGTCAGTGCAATCAATCAGATCAGATAACGGCACGGAATTCAAGAACTCGGTAGTTGAGGGCTTCCTTCGATCCAAAGGTATTCAGCATCAATACTCTGCTGCTCGAACACCTCAACAAAATGGGGTCGTGGAAAGGCGTAACCGTACACTTGTGGAAGCCGCTCGTACAATGCTCACATACTCGAAGCTACCTCCGTTCTTGTGGGCCGAAGCCGTATCAACAACATGCTATACACAAAATCGCTCCATTATCCATAAACGCTTTAACAAAACTCCTTACCAACTCTTTTTGCATAAAGTACCATTTATCAAGTACTTACGTGTATTTGGTTGCAGGTGCTATGTGTTGAATGACAAAGACAACATCGGGAAGTTTAACGAAAAGGCGGATGAAGCAATCTTCATTGGATACTCATCCAACTCGAAGGCGTATCGCGCATTCAATACCCGAACCAGAACAGTCTACGAAAGTGTGCATGTCACATTTGATGAGTTGGCTGAACTGGCACCCGAAGTTGATCAATCAGGACCTCGCATTACTCAAATGCCTAGAGACTCTTCTACTAACCCCATTTCTTTTTCTTCTTTTGATTTGGTTAATTTGTTTGATCCTTTTTATGTTGAATTTTTCGGTCCTAACACTAGTGTGTCTAATGTTGTCAATAATGTAGGTGATCCTTCCAGTTCAACTGCACCACAAAGTTTCTCCGCTCCATCTTCATCAACATACCCTCATCCATCTACATCATCCACCGACACATCCGCAGTTGAATCTACTCCTATAATACCCTCACATATAATACCAACAATCCTTCCTTCACCTGAACACTCGGGAATCGAACCGGAACAAGTGGTACCATCATTCGAAACCATTGACCATGAATCCTCATCCATCCCCACGTTAACCACTAAGGTTCAATGCCGAGCACCCCTTGCACACGAGATTAAATGGACCCGAAGTCAGCCAACAGATCAAATCATTGGTGATGTGTTAATAGGAGTCCAAACTCGTAGGGCATCTGCTAATGAATGCCTCTTTGCATCATTCCATAGTATGATAGAGCCCGCTCGGGTGGATGAAGCCCTAACAGATCCAGATTGGATAGTTGCAATGCAAGAGGAACTCAACCAGTTTGAACAGCTAAGAGTATGGTGGTTAGTTCCCAAACCAAAGGACCGTACAGTGATCGGAACAAAGTGGATCTTTAAGAACAAACGAGATGAAAATGGCATTGTGATAAGGAATAAAGCAAGACTTGTTGCCAAAGGCTACCGACAACAAGAAGGGATAGATTATGACGAGACCTTCGCTCCAGTTGCACGGATCGAAGCAATCAGAATCTTCTTGGCGTACGCGGCACACAAAGATTTCAAAGTGTACCAAATGGACGTCAAGACTGCTTTTCTAAACGGTGAACTTAACGAGGAGGTGTATGTTGAACAACCACAAGGCTTTGTTGACGCACATAAACCTGACCATGTTTATGTGCTAGATAAAGCCCTCTATGGTTTAAAACAAGCACCTCGAGCATGGTATGATAGTCTTTCCAATTTCCTTATTTCTGCCGGTTTCTATAAAGGTGTGGTGGACACAACTCTGTTCACTAAAAGGGAAGGCCCACATATAATGCTAGTACAAATATATGTCGACGACATTATATTTTGATCTACTGACAGTAATTTTTGTAAGGATTTTTCAGCCCTAATGGAGTCCAGGTTCGAGATGAGTATGATGGGGGAAATGAACTTTTTCCTCGGATTACAAGTCAAACAACTTGAGGATGGGATTTTTGTGAACCAGTCGACATATACTCTTGACATTCTCAAGAAGTATAAGTTAGACTCTTGCACGAGTATCGCAACTCCCATGGCCTCCAACTGTAAGTTAGACACCGATCCTTCTGGGAAAAGTGTTGATAATACAACTTACAGAGGGATGATAGGATCCTTACTATACTTGACTACCAGTAGGCCTGATATAATGTTTTCAACATGTCTTTGTGCTAGATTTCAGGCCGACCCAAAAGAATCACACCTAACTGTGGTGAAACGCATTTTTCGTTATCTTAAGGGTACACCCGAACTTGGTCTATGGTATCCAAAGGGAACCGATTTCGATCTTACCGCGTTTTCAGATGCTGATTTTGCAGGTTGTAGAGTTGACAGAAAAAGCACGTCGGGAGGAATACAGTTTTTAGGAGATAGACCGGTGAGTTGGTCTTCCAAAAAGCAGAATTGTGTTTCCACATCCACAGCTGAGGCTGAGTATGTAGCAGCTGCAAGCTGTTGCTCTCAAGTGCTGTGGATGAGAACACAATTACGGGATTATGGATTCTCACTCACCAATATCCCAATTTACTGTGATTCTCGAAGTGCAATTGCCATCTCTTGCAATCCCATGCAGCACTCTCGAACAAAACACATAGATATCAGGTATCATTTTATTAAAGATCACGTAGAAAAGGGAACCATTGAGTTGTATTTTGTTGGCACGGAATATCAACTTGCGGATATATTTACTAAAGCTTTAGACGAACCTCGTTTTCAGTTTTTAGTATCCCATATCGGCATGTTGAATCCGCCTTCCAATTAAATATCTGATATTGTCTTAAATAGTTCTATTTCAATCTATCGTGATTGAAATTCCTTTATTTTAGAAAATATCTGTTATTTAAATTTAAGGATTGTGTCACAAAATTGAAACTCAATATTCCTTATCTGTGTACATTTTTAATAATTAATGATCTTGACAAATTGCTATGTGAATTGTTCATCACGGAGTGGGGCGCAAACAATATCCAGGTTTGTCTGTATTTTTAAGGCCAAAAAGGGTTGACGAGCTTTATTCGAAAAACAAAGGGAAAAGAACCGGTATTCATTTGAGGGGGAGTATAGTTAGGATTTTAAGTTTTATAATTCTTTGTTTCTTTTTAATTTCTTGTAGTTAAATTTTAAATTTTAGGTTGGTTATACTTTAATTTCATTTTAAGTTGCCTTTAATACTTCAGAAAATCTCAAAAAGATTTTAAATTTCAAATTTTTCAAAAAGCCAAAAATATTTTATTTTATTTGATCTTATTTTATTTTGGTTTGTTTTTTATCCTCACGTAAAAGATCAAAGAAAATTCCAAAAAAAAAATGTTATTTTATAGTTTCATACAAAAATACAAAAAGAGTTTATTTTTAGGCCAAAATTTTTGTGTAAAATGTTTGCTTTTCAGTTATTTTAATTTCAAGCCCAACTTTTCCTTGTTGTGTGAAATATCCGGCGGCCCACTATATGCTTGGGGGCGGATCCTGCTACTCGGATCCGACCCGGCCGCATTTAAAAAGGGAAGTCAACCGGTCAAAAGTTTACTTTCCTTCATATTCAAGAAACTTCATCTCCTTCCTCTTCTCCTTCTCGTCGACTACCCACCGCCGAACCTCCATTAACATCGAATCCAAGCTTTTGAACCACTATTTTTCTCCGTTTTTCTTGCTTCATTCATCTTCGGCACTTCAAGGTAACACCTTTTTAACTTTCTTTTAGCTTTAATGTCTTCTTTTATGTGTTTGATTCTATATTTTTCCTTCTTTTTTATTCTCGGTTTTTATACATTTTAGGTAGTTTCATGTAGTATTTTTACTTAGTAATAGTTATATAAAATGTTCCTTATGCATTTTTAGACTAGGATCTGTAGTTTCACGCATTTTTGTTCAATTTAAACTGTTCACGTTTATTTTTGCATGAACTCATTAACTGCTGCATGCATCTTCGGACGTCCGAATTCGGACCAACACCCGAATTCGGATGTCCCACTTAGGCTCAATTTTCAACTTTTTCAAAATAACTTACCCGAATTCGAACCACTGTAGATCCGAATTCGGACATCTGATGAACAGATTCAGATCACTGTTGATCCGAATTCGGTCTTTCCCATTTTTCAAAAATACATTTTAAGCCTAAGTGTTTCTGTCATGTTCATCCGAACTCGGATGGCATCCGAATTCGGTCCTGATCCGATTTGTGTTCCATCCGGATTCGGTCCTGATCCGATTTGTGTTCCATCCGGATTCGGTCTTTTTTCTTCATTGCATACATAACATTTCCATCCGCACATCCCATCCGAATTCGGACCTCAAGCACAACTTCATCTGAATTCGGTCAAATCTGCATCATCACTTACATCCATTTCGGTTCACATCCGAATTCGGTCCTTCTACATGAAGTATCCGAATTCGGACTCCCACATCCCCATTCATGCATCATCCGATTTCGGGCTGATCCGAATTCGATGACACTGTTCATCCGAATTCGGACCATCCGAAATCCAACACTTAGCATTTTTTTTAATTTTTCTATTTTTTTGCATTTTCACTATAAATTAAAAATACAAAAATATTTTCCTCACGGTGCACCATTGATTAGAGTTAGGATTAGTGTTTGAGTGAAAAGGTCTTATCTAACATCGGTCTCTTAACGATTGACTTTGGACTATATTAGTAGAATTTTATTCTACTAATAAAGACCCGATGCTAAACAGATCAGACAGTTTCTATTTCACACTAATCTAGACTTCACATCAATGCCTTATCATTTAAAGTCTTATTATTCTAACTCTGATACACCATTGCAGGATGATGGAACCGGCAGTTATTCTTACCTTACCCCATCCCCCCATCCCAAATAATAACGCCCAACTCCCAGAACAATCCATCCTCCCCAACGCCGAGTTTGTCGAGTTTATTGCACACAACTGGCAACTCGACGTATCCATTCTAACCAAGGAACCCCAAACCCTTGCATTTGACATCCTCACTCGCCACCCCATCTATTATGCCTTATCCACCGCAATTGCTGTTCCCCAGATTTACCTTCAACAATTCTGGAACAGGTTGCAATACTTTCCTGACGCCGAACCCCACTTTACATCCACCATCGACTGTGTTCCAGTCAAACTCACCATATCCGCCATACGCCATATCCTTCACCTACCCGCCGAATTCTACCTTCCAACCTGCGAACATTTTGATCCCAACCCATCCATCACCGAAACCTTAGCTGAAATCCAAACACTGGGTTATGATGGCCCTCTTTCCAAACCCTCAGATTTCCGCACCAAAAATCTTCAATCCCACTGGCGGATCCTTTTTGATGTAATCAACAAATGCTTCACCGTGAAGCATTCCGGCCACGACTCCGCCTCGGCTCAGGTACTAGCCATGTTCACCGGCTTTGCCTTTGACCGACATGTGGATTATGCTGCTTTCCTCTTCGAGGAACTAAAACGAGTCCACGTGGAGAGGAGAACAAAGAAAGGAAGAAAATACATACCTCTACAGCGGTTTCTGCAACTCATCATCAGTATGCCATGGACCATGATGACGATATCCACGAACGTCCCGAGGCAGACGTCTACCCCACAGTGGCAATTCAAAAGCTAACACTGCCAAAGGGGGCCCCCACAGTGCCGATAATGAAAATTCCTCTATCTCTGCTAATGAGGTCAAGGGGGTTGGAACGGGTTAGGGTGTATATTCAAGAGTTTTATCCGGGTGAGTCTCAGTCAGAACCGTCTGAGACTAGCCAATCCGAAGGTGACGCAAGCATGAGTGAGGATGAGGGAGCTCAGGTGGAAGTTCAACAATCTCTGGGTATAGGTGAGAGGGAGCATGTGTTGGTAAGCGAGGGAGTAGGAGGTGAGGCAGCAGAGACGGCGGATTCAGAAAGAACCGTCTCTGTCGTGCGAGCGAGTGATATTCAATCCGAGGGTGAACCAAGCCCAATCAGCCGGACTCCTCACCATAAGACCGCCAGTCCAACGCTCGAAATAACCACCACCACCCACTTGGTCTCCCCTTAAAGGGAGACCACTTCATTCCACGGGGTCATAGCACATACACCATCGCCCTCTCATTCAGAGAGTGGCGGTGTTGAAAGAGGTCACACTCCTCCCCATGTGACCGCACTTCATTCATTCACAATTCCATCCCCCCAAACAGAAACACCGCACGATGCCTCCGTGGCATCCCCAAGAGCTGCCTCTGTGGCAGCTGCTCAAACTTTCGGATCTGAGCGTCCTATACAGGAGCCAGAAATGACGGAAGGAAGACCGGGAGTGGCTCAATCAACGCCATCCACTTCCGGCCATCTCCCAATCAATTTGGAGATGTTAACGGCAGCTCTACGTGCTGCCGGAGTGATTACCCGGGCTGACCTGGACGCCCAAAGGGAAGCTGCCGAGGAACGTCATACCGCCTTTCTTTCACTTATAAAGGGTAAGGGTGTCGCTTCCGAAGCTGGCCCTCCACCAGGGTCCCATTCAGTCCAAAACCAACTGGCAGAGCTCTCAGATAAGATCGATACGCTTACTCGATTAATTCTTCAAGTCCAAGAGCAAATTAATTCCAGAATGGACCGCCTGGAGTCGGCGGTAATCGAACTCCAGTGCCGCCCTCAAGCAGAGGCCCCAAAAAGAAAGCATGACGATCGAGACGACTCTGATCGTCATGAGGGGGAGAAAAGGCAGAAGGTTCAGCATGAGGAACCCGTGATGTTAATAGGGGGAGCAGAGACCACCGAAGGGACAAAGTTTTAGGGGTCAGGGGAACAGAGGCAGGAGGCTCAAGAATATTTATTAATAGAATACGAACCCATGGTCGAGGGTCCAGCTCCACTGGATCCGATGACAGCTATGGTAGAATTCGAGGAAACTCATGAGAAAGTTGAAATCATATTGGTATATGATTCAGATTCCGACATTGACGACAACGAACCGTTAATAATTCCTAAGCCTGAACCCGAATCTCCATCAAAAAAATCTTCATCCTCTTCCTTTGACTTCCTAAACTCACCACCACCAGCCCCTCAAGAAGAAATCCTATCATCTATTCAAGCTCCCCAGTCAGTCAAAGAATCCCACATTGTCCTAAGCCCTCCAAGATCCCCAAGCCCTCCTCCAGTCCAACAAACCGAACATCCAGGTCCTTCCCAAACCAAAAGGGTCGATTGCTTCGATGAAACTCCAGAAGGCCCTGGTATATTTAGAAAGATGACATATTCTGGGTCGGTCAGTATTCAAAAGGTGAAGTTCAAAAACTGCCTCAAGAAGAATAGGACAAAATTCGACAAGAACGGAGGGGGACAATCATAAAGCTTCTTGAAGCTAAAAAGGATGAAATCGAAGAACCCCCCATTCAGGGCCTTAAAGAATTCTTACAGAAGTTTCCCCCGGAGCAGTTTCAGAACCCGTACTTAGAAGAAAGATTGAAAATGGTATTCAGAATGAAGCCTGGATCCTTCAGCAGACACCTACTTATGGAACTTACAAATGTAACCAAAGCTGAACAGGCCGAATACTATCAACTGATGCTCCGGGAAAGAAGGTCAAAGGTCTCGAAATCGAAGATAAAGAAACTCTGAACCATAACAATGTGCAAAAGAGCCAAAGTCTACTCTCCTTCCTTTCAAGTAGAAAGAGAAGATGGCACGGCTGATGACATCTTCGAGAATGACCTAGACTTCATAATGGAGGACGACGTTGAGTTTTTGCACAACTGCCTGAAAAATCGCATCAGGAAACGTATGACCCACATGACTGCTGTAGGTGACCTAGTACGAAGCATGAACCGCCGCTCAATCATTATGTGCCTAAGAGACTTCCAGATGGCGATCGAGAGCGCGTTGGTTAAAGTGGGCCTACGAGCACCAGACAGGATAGCTTCCTTCTAGCCCATCATCCGGCTTACAGAGTTGTACTCTCTGGAGACCCGGGTGTCATTTTTGTCAATTACAAGGGCTATAAAAGGTACATGCGCTTTGAGGATCTTCCATGTTACTCCGATGGTACACTCCGATTGGTTCGAGCTGCACTAACACAGAAAGTACAAGATTTTGATGCTCAACCAGATCCTGAACAAAGATGCTCACCAAAGGAGATACAGGATACCCTCAGCGGCATTGATCTCCTGAACGAACGGCTACATATGAGACAAGTGACCAGACGCTTCGATGTCATCCTTGGACTCCGAGAATCAACAGATCATGCCAGAGTTCCAGGACCTCCTAAATGATCGAAAAGGGGGAGATTGTTAGATATTAAATTTCGATCATGTGGATTTACTTTGTAATAGTTATTTAGTTTATGTTTTGTCTTGTAATGTTTTACTTTATTAGTTTATGTCTTTTGTAAAGTTCAAGGATCAAATGTGATTATCCTTGAAACTTAATTAAAGGAGCCTACACATAGGCTCCTAGGGTTACATTGTAAAACACGGTTGACAATATTGAATATCACTTACTGCAGCCGCCACTTTTCTCTCTCAACATTCTTATTGTCTTCTTCATCATTTTCCAATTATTGAGCCTTGTTCTTCTTGGGATTTGATAAAGATTATAAAAGTGCTGATAATATTACGGGATTACATTATTACACAAACACTTTTTGTGAAACACTTTTGTCCAAAAATAGATCTATACTTGACTTTTGCAATGAAACAGTGAAAAACTTTTGAGTTTTTCAAAATTTTACAAAAATCTCTAGATCTTTTGTTGTGTTTGATGAATCAAAACAAGTTTATATTTAATTGAATCGTCTAGTGATCCTATACCTTCGATCCAAATTTCACAGTGTAAGATCAACAGATTGAAAACCCTTGGTGATTTTAGGGTTTTTCGAAAAAAATATCAAGAACAGTTAATCAGTTCGTAAAATTCAATTTCAGAATCAAAATTTCACCCCTAAAGTCTCTGATACCAATTGTGAATTACAGTTTCTATATCAATCATATAACAATTCAATACCAAGAACAATAAAATGAATCAAAACTAACCGAATGATTCTATTGCCAAAATGTCGATTACAAAATGATGATATGATCTTCCCAAGTCAGTAACCGTTTCTGAATTCTATGTGTGCCAAAAAAGGAATTGTCAGATCTCTATTTCAAATTGAAAGTCAAACTTTTTATTTATATACAATTCTACAACTATTAACTAATTGCAAAACAAACCCTTTACTTTACATTCCATCAACTAAAATACATTCTAATATATATATATATATATATATATATATATATATATATATATATATATATATATATATATATATATATATATATATATATATATATATATATATATAGTTGAGATCACATAAGAACCATTCAATTCCGTGAGAACGTGAGAACCCTCCAAAATGCACAAATTTATACATCAAATGCACAAATTTAAAAATTGAATTTAAAAATTAAAATCATTATTGGTTTTCAATATTAATAAATATCATAATCTAACATTAAAATTGTCTTTAAAATTTAAATTCATCAAATTTTACACTAAATGCATAAATTTGAACATTAAATGCACAAATTTTGTCAAATGCATGAATTCGTACATAAAGTGAATAAATTTATCATGATATGCGTAAATTTTTATATCACATGCATGAATTTATTAAATGCATAAATTTTAACATTAAATGCATAATATTATATATTAAAAGCCACAATTTTAGGGAGGTTCTCAACGTCCTACGGTTATGAAGGTTCTTACCGGAACCCAACCCTATATATATATATATATATATATATATATATATATATATATATATATATATATATATATATATATATATATATATATATATATATATATATATATATATATATAAAAGTTGAGTCCTATGTAATAAATAAGAGTGTTAATTACTTCTTTTTCTTTAAAGTTTTTTAATAGATAATATTATTTATAGTGTGTTTTCAAACACTCTCTTATTTTTCCTTTAATAAAATAACAATATTTTTCTTTTATAAAAAAGTTAAGTCCTAACTTTAACAAATGTTGGCAATCAATTTTTTTGTATAAGTTAACTATTTTAAAATCTCTAGATTTATTGTTAAAATTAAATCATTTTATAAATTTTAATTTGATAATAAAAATTTTTAGATTATTTTTACATAAAATGATTATTCGTTATAAGTTGAATCCATGTAATAAATATTTATATAATTAAGTTATTTTATAAATAATCGTAATTATAATTTTTTTCCTTGTGTTTTAGTTTATGAATTTATCCAATATTCTTAATTTTGGTGATACTGAATTTAATACCAACTATCTTCATCCAATATACGATACTAAAATTAAAAAAAAAACACATGTATATGTTAATAAAATAGTTAAGAAATACTAAATAAATTAATTACACATAATCTAAGTAATTAAATAGTGTTAATTTAATATATATATATATATATATATATATATATATATATATATATATATATATATATATATATATATATATATATGTATATATATATATATACCACTTATTTCATGAAAATAAACAATTCTTTTAACAAAAAAAAATGTATATTTTAAGAAATATTACATAATTTCTTTTTTACATTTAAAATTTGATTTGAGTTCCATGTATAAATAGGTGGGTAATTTTTTAAATTTCATTTTAACTTTTCTTCTTCATATTTAAAAATTGTCACATTCAAACTTTTGTTTTTTATTGTTTAATTTCATTACCGTTTCATGACCCTTGGTTATCTATAATTAATTGTTATATCCAATATACGATACTAAAATAAAAAAAACAGATGTATATGTTAATAAAATAGTTAAGAAATACTAAATAAATTAATTACACATAATCTAAGTAATTAAATAGTGTTAATTTAATAGATATATATATACCACTTATTTCATGAAAATAAACAATTCTTTTAACAAAAAAAAAAATGTATATTTTAAGAAATATTACATAAATTTTTTTTTTTTACATTTAAAATTGATTTGAGTCCCATGTATAAAGAGTTGGGTAATTTTTTAAATTTCATTTTAACTTTTCTTCTTTATATTTAAAAATTGTCACATTCAAACTTTTGTTTTTTATTGTTTAATTTCATTACCGTTTCATGACCCTTGGTTATCTATAATTAATTGTTATTTAATCCATATATTACAAAGAAATAAATGATTGTTAAGGTCATAAAAAAATTAAATCATTTTACAAAATATAATATTATATTTATTTTATTTTAATTTGGTAATTAAAATTTTTAGATTATTTTTACACAAATTGATTATTCGTTTATAAGTTAAATCCATGTAATAAATTTTTATACAATTAAGTTATTTTATAAATAATCGTAATCATAATTTTTTCCCTATGTTTTAGTTTATGAATTTATCCAATATTTTTAATTTTGGTGATATTGAATTTAATAACAACTATCTTGATCCAATATACGATAGAAAAATAAAAAAAACATATGTATATGTTAATAAAATAGTTAATAAATACTAAATAAATTAATTACACATAATCTAAATTGAATAGTGTTTATTTAATAGATATATATACCGTTTATTTCATGAAAATAAGCAATTCTTTTAACAAAAAAATATGTATATTTTAAGAAATATTACATAATTCCTTTTTTATATTTAAAATTTGATTTGAGTCTCATGTATAAATAGTTGTTTTAATTTTTTAAATTTCATTTTAACTTTCTTCTTTTATATTAAAAAACAGTCTCATTAAAATTTTTGTTTTTTATTGTTTAATTTCATTACCGTTTCATGACTCTTGGTTATTAGTAACTAATTGTTATTTAATCCATAGGTTACAAAGAAAATAAATGATTATCAAATGTTATAACTAGTATGGGTTGCAAATAATCCATTTGTCAACTTAGAACATTCTCATTTTTTCTCATAGATTTTAACTGGTTAGTTTTCTTTTTGATTTGCTCTTCTTTTGTTTTTAAATATCAAGTTCGTTCTTCATCTATAACACACATGTTTATTCTATATTGTGAAATCCATTAATACAATTTTTTGTTTTGTGATTTTTTATATTTCGATAGTGATAATGGATGTATATTATTGAATTTACCATCATGTAAAGAAATTCTTGACAAATTGACTTTCTAGTAAAAAAATTTGTGTGTTCTTCAATCCATACATTGATAATTCTTTTTATATTTGATGATATATTTATTTAAGTTAATTTGACTTATACATTTTTATTACTAAAATTATTTATGTTGATGTAGGTGATTGATGTTCACTATATTGATATGTCAAATATCAGATTCGTCGTTAAAAATCATAAATGTCAACGTTATATTCACTATCTTATAGGTCATTGGCATCCATACTTTCAACTATATAGTTTTAAACTATAATAATTTATAAAAAATGTATTAACAACTAAATTTTTGTTTATCTTTACTTGAATTGTTTTATGAATATTTTCTTGATAAATTTTTAAACAATAAAAAATTTACAAATTAATTCTATTGATTTGTTTTTTTTATTGCAATTACATCTTTAAAAAATTTTCAATAAATATTGATCTAGAAATTTCATTAAATACCATACAGTTTAATAAAAATTATATGTATTTTAATTTAACCATCGTTACACATTTTAATATTGTGAATACTAATATTAAAATTTAATTTAATGAGAATATTTGTAGCTATGTTTATACATTTTATAAGTCTTTTATATTCACTTAATATTAACCATACACTATATATTTTACTTGAAGTTTTTATGTTTATTAAGTTAGTAATTTAATATTTCTTTTAAATGGTGTATTTCATTTAGTGTAATATTACGTTTTGTTATTTGGTTGTGATTTCACTATGGTAAAAAAGAACAATATGAAGTACCTAGCGTTGTTTTTTATATTGTAATTCGACAAAAAACATCTAATTAAATCATTATTCAAAATATGAAAGTTTTAATTCATTAAATATATTCTAATTCTAAGAACTTAACTATAAAAATTTTAGATTAAATTACAATTTGGTTCTTTTATATATATATATATATAGAGAGAGAGAGAGGGTTGGGTTCCGGTAAGAACCCTTGTTACCGTGAGAACGTGAGAACTACTCCAAAATGCACAAATTTGTACATCAAGTGCACAAATTTTAAAATTAAAAGTTTTACTTAAAATCATTATTAGTCTTACATATTAATAAATATCATAATCTAACACTAAAACTACATTCATTAAATTATAAACCAAATGCACAAATTTGAACATCAAATGCATTATTTTTTTTAAATGCACAATGCGTACATAAAATGGATAAATTATTGCATGAGATGCATAAATTTTTACATTAAATGCATAAATTTATCGAAAACATTTAATTTTAGTATCGAATGCACAATTTTATATAGTGGATGCACAAATTTTAGAGTGGTTCTCACGTTCTCACGAAATAGAGGGGTTCTCATGTGAACCAATCCTATATATATATATATATATATATATATATATATATATATATATATATATATATATATATATATATATATATATATATATATATACATATATTAAATTTGTCATATGTCTTTCATTAGTTCATCCCTCATTTATTTAACATGACTAATTATTACTAAGTACAAAATTAATTCAAATTAAGAGCATGATAAATGATAGTTTTGTTCTCTTAATAATAATATAACTTTGAGATTATTGATTTATTTTTATATAACTTAAATCACTTCAAAAAAATATTATATTATTATTATTGTCATTAGTTTTATTATTATTATTAAAAATAAACATTTACATTTATTAATTAATTGATTTGAGCACTTGAATAATATTTTAAATTTCTTTAAATTTATTATTAATAATATTAATTTGGTAACTAAAGTTTTTAGGCAATTTTATTTATTATTTAGATTGGTTAAATGTTTTGAAATTATTCATTTTGATAATTTGAATATTCAAATTTAAAGTATAGTTGTTGTACTTGATTTGATTTTAATTTTTTTTATAGATAAGAGTAATAATCATTTAGTTAATTTTTTTTAAATATCTAAAATATAGAATTCATCTAATAAATAACAACAATGATCACTTTTATTAAATTATATATTGTTTTATAAATAGTAGTTATAATGATTTATCTAAGTTATATTACTTTTTTTAAAAACAATACATTTAATGAGAATAAGTTTTTTTAGCGTACCTATGAGATTCCTGCGTACCCAGCGTACCCTTATGTGAATGATCATTCACATGTATTTTTTTTTGAATAAACATGTATAAGACAACATTATAAGACTTTTTTTCAAAAGGAGCAACATCATAAATCTTGTGAATGATAAAAAAAATCATGTGAATGGGCATTCACACCATTCACATGGTGTGAAATGACCATTCACATGAATGACCATTCACATAAATATGCATTGAGCATTCACATAATTTTTAAGGACATAGAAAGTGTGAATGTATGTGAAATTCATATATCATGTGTATAACATTAAATTAAACATGGTTATGAGAAAAAAAATTTAAAAAAAGTTTTTTAAGGTTGGTACCTTCAGGTGCACTTGATTTCGAGAAGTACCTTTTTGAAACTGAATCCGTTTAATGATTTATGAAACTTTTAATTAATTATCTAAAAAAAACATCATAACAAAACAAATTAGGGTTATGAAAATCATTTGATATTGATTTTCTTTTAAATGCAATTTCAAGTTTTCTTTCATAAATGATTGTTATAATAAGTTGTTTACTTTTATTTAAATATAACATATATATAATTTACACTTAGTTCAATTTCTAAGAGTATTAATTACTTGATTTTATTTTAATATGTTAATAAATAATAGTAGTTATCATTTAGTTCTTACGTGATCTAATTTAGTGTTTTTAATAAATTGTAGGTCCCAAAAGATATCCCAAGTATATAGCTTTAAGCTGTAGAGGGGGGGGGGGGGTGAAAATACAGCACTTTAAAAACTACACACAAATTTCTCAATGTTTGTATGTATTATTAACAAATGTTAATTGCAAACAAGCTTGAATGCGGAAAGTTTCAAGCTGAGATGACAGATACAACAGTATGTTTAACTAGTCTAAGACTAACTTAAACTAATTACAATAAATACACTCACTAAGAATCACTCACTGTGTTTACAAGACTCTGAGGAACAGCTTGAATTAGAACAGCTTAGACACTGAGCACTGTTTTATTCAAGCAGACTTGCATGCATGAAAGACACACTTTGAATGCACGTTCACTCTTGTTTTCAGCACTTAGCTTTTTGGCTTAAACTTTCAATCCTTGGAAGTTTCCTTTTATATTCACTCAGAAGATCTAAGTGAAGCTTCTTCATTGGACGGAATGAAAAAGGTAAAGTCTTGTTGAAAAGACAACATAACCTTTTCTGCACTTTTCTGAAAAGCAGACTTGTCTTCATATGGGCAGAACTTTTGTCTTTTCACTTTGTCTACTGTTGCAATGCCCTTAACCAAATAAGGAATGTCAACTTTGTGTTTTTCTTCCTTGTAAAGGCCTATATTGATATAAGAAAAAGGTCTGTCACCCTTTTTCAAATAACCTTTTGTCTTCATGTAGCAGAACAGCTTGGGCAGGCTGAGCAGTTCTGATTTCCACTTTGTCTTCGACTTTGTAAACTGATCTTGTAGTCAAAAACAACACGTGAGGACTTGGAAACACATTCCATAAAGTGTTTAGCCTGTTCACAAAGAACAGGTTCTGTTCACAAAGAACAGAACACTTGTAAACTGCCCAAGCTGCTCACCAGTGTAGAGCAGCGTAGACAGTTTATGTCCAGCCTGTTCAGCAAACTGAACAGCTTGAGCAAAACTGCCTTTGTTGCAACACATGCAACACATAGAACAGCTTAAGGCTGATATTGCAAATTACTTTCAGGTTTCAATAAGGCATATAACAGGCCTTAAATTCATCCTTCAAGAGCATCATCAGGTTTGATTAAGAATCTCCCCCTTAGATGCAGAACATGTTTGACTGGGGCCTTTTTTGTGCCTAACAATCTCCCCCTATTTGCAATAACCAGTCTAAGCTGGTCTTATCAAATGTCACTATATATTTTTACAGTACATTTGTTGAAATAAAATTACAACATCAACATAAAGTAAAAGATCAGTTTATATATACACTGATTTTTTATTACATTAGAACAACACATGTTCTTACAAAAGTACAACTGATGTACTGATGTATATTATTACTAATGTAAAAGAAAATTACAACATATGTAAAATAAAGTACAACTGATGTACATTGGACTGTTTTTGTTGGGAGCGGAAAATGGTAAGCATGTCCAACTGATGGACAGCTTCCATTCTTCACCTACCCTGATTGGTAGATGGACATCACTGTACTGGAGGTGACAGTCCTTCTTCAAACATTCTTTCAAGTTCCTCCCTTGTTTCTTCCAGCTTTTGAATTTCAACTCTGAGAAACATGAAGTTTGGATCTTGAAGCTCACCTCTGTCATACAAATCTCTCAGCACATCCCAAATGGCTGCTCTCCATTTGCTGGACTGCCTGAAGGAGTTGGCAATTCTGAAGGCTGCAAGCTGCTTAAGACCAACTTTGTGCAGGTCTGAAGCTCTTTGAAAACATTTCTTCTGGGATAGAGGATCTACAAAAAATGCCCCTAACTCAGGCTCTTCAATTACTTTGCCATCTTCAAAATCTACTCCTTTGGGCAGGCTGTGGTTAACTCCTTTGATTTCCACAGCATAATATCCTTGTTCAGTCATCATAAGGAGTTCTTCCAGCTCTGTGTCTCTCCTTGTTCTTTTGGCCTTTATCTTGGGATATGTCACAGAGACACTCTCACTTATAGCAGTTGAGATCAGGCCAAGATCTTTCACTCTCTCCATTAACTTCTTTACATATGCCCTGATAGTCTTAGCCGTTTCTGACTTTGACTGGCTCAGGGCAACTGCTAGTTCCACCCATTCCCTGTACCCCATTTGGGCAACATCAGTGTGATCATAAGATTCCAGCTCAGGGCCTGTTGAACCCATCCTGGAAATTTGCAATTTCCACTGTTTGCCTTTTCTTGAAATGGGAACAGCTTTGACAATTGGTTCTTTAGCAAGTCTTCGGTCAGCAACATCCTGAAACTTCTTTCTTGCCAGGTTGTCAAAATGGAATTGGGTTCTAGCAGAGGGCACTTGAGTTTTGGTCACTGAGACCAAAGTAACCTTTTCTTTTTCTGCTTCCTTCTCTTCTGCTGATCCCTTAGCAGCTTCCATTAGTTTCTTTTGCACATTCAGAGTGGACATTTTGACTTTCCTTGCCTCTTGAAGTGCAAAAGATTTAGCAGCTTGGGCAGATTCTTCTTCTTTCCTTAGAGCTTCCAGGGCTTGAAGCTGTTCATCTCTGAACTCAAAATATTTATCCATGGGAAGACCCATTTCCTTTGCCCTGGCTTTGTGAAATTTAATCTCCGCTGCTTTCAGTTGTTGGGGATCAGTTGCCGCTTTTTCTTTTCCTTTAGCTGCTATAGTGACAGCAGCTTCAGGACTTCCCTCTTCTTCTTCTTCTTCTTCTTCTTCTTGTAAGATCAGATGCCTCCTTCTGCTGTTTGGCCTGTCCTCAGACATAAGTTCCTCCCCCTTAGACTGAGCAGGGATTGGAGTTTCAGCCTGAGTAGGCTGAGCAGCGTGGGAGGCACCCTCTAGTGTACCTGTTGAAGCTCCTGCTGGTTGACTAGTGAGTATTGCAGGCACAGATTTCTCCTTAGGAGAAGAAGTCTTCTCCCCCTTAGACTTAGTCTTTTAGGCAAATGACTTCTCTCCCTTTGAAGGAGATGTACCAGCACCTTTAACACCTGGTCTGCCTGAAGACACAAAGTCACCAGGCTTGCCAGCAGTTTTGGCAGCAGGTCTGGTGCCAACAAGGCTAGTCACTAAGAATGCCAAGTTGTCCCTTACCTCTGCAAGCTGGGTAAGGCAGGTTTAAAGAGAAGAGGATTGGGTATCAGCAAGAGAGGTCAGCTTAACAATATTTTCCCTATTAGAAGTTGTGAACAGCAAACTTTGAAGTTGTGCAAGATGTAATTCGAGAGAATCTTGCACATCAGCAAGGTTTGATGACACAAAATTGGATAGGGAGCCAAGGAGGGTGTTCAAGCTGGCCAGAGTATTAGGAAGAGTAGTGTTGCAAGAAGTTAGGAGAGATGACAACTGTTGAGAAATAGCTGTCATTGAGGACACAGAGTCCTGTTGCAGTGAAAGAATGGAGGAGAGGGAAGTGGACACATTTTGCAGCTGTGCAGTGAGTGCAAGCAGCTGTGGAGAATTATCTGTTTGTGGAGTGGCAGGGAAGGAATCTTTGAACAAATCAAAGAATCCTTTGAGCTGTTCAGACACAGAGTCTGAAATAATGGAAGGTAGAGAGGTCATGGTAGTTTCCAAAGAACCAACTTTGTTGGTCAGCAGAGAAAGCTGATCCTTCAAAGGCATGTCTTTGGGAGATGGAGGTGTATGGGTGGACTGTTTAGATTGGGTGGATGGAAGATGATGATGAGGCTGGTGTATGAGGATGTGAGGGAGAGGGAAGAGGGACATTGGATAGAAGCTCCATAGCCTGGGCAAAAGTAATGTGGCCCAGCTTGGAGGGGTCAAAGGGTCCTTCATCAGCGGTTGTAGCTGCTTCATCAAGAAAAGGGGTTGATGTTGGGGGCCTTTCAGATGCTGCTTGTGTTGCAGCACCCTCATGAAGGCCAGTGGGTGTTCCCTCTGCAGTGCCTTGGTGTAAAAGCACCTCATCATGGGGAGATGGGATATGCATTTCAACATCAGCAGTGGTGAAACCTGTTGATGGAGTTTGCATAGGGACAGCCTCACCAAAGGGATGGTATGATCCCTGAGGTTCATCAGCTTGAGTTGTTGGTCCCTCAGCAGCTGTTTGGTGTAGAACCGCTGTATCATGGGGAGCAGAGGATTGAGGCTGAGCTGCTGATTGGTCTATATCAGCAGTGTAGGCACCTCGTGCAGACTCAGGGTGTAAAGAAATTTGAGTGGGAGACAGTGTGGACACGATATGGAGTGGAGAGGGCTCCTGTCTTTCAATATTCTCAGCCTGTTGGGAGGCTGGAATAGTTGAGGTGGTTATCTTCATTTGTACAACTGGTTCCTGTTGGGAGGAACCAGAGGGTCTAGGCTGACTCTGGGTAGACTCAGGTTGGAGTGAAGCATGCTCCAAGGGTGCTGAACCTTCGCCCAAAATAGGAGAGGCAGCAGGGGTGGCTTCTTGTACAACTGAACCATGTTGGGAGGGAACAGAGGAGCTGGTTGATTTGGATGATTTTCTTTTGCGGTGGTACAGGATGGATGAAGTGGGTGATTGAGGAGAGGGGAGAGGATCTGTTTGGACAGGGGGTGAGACTGGGTCAGGAACAGGTGGGTTGGCCTGTTCCATAGTCTCAAGTGCCACAAAGGCACCAGCCACAGAGGCTTCATGTTCAACAAATGAACCAGGGTGAGGAGCCTGCTCCCCCTCAGCCACAGAGGCTAAGAGTTCAGACTCAGACTGAGCTGTTTTGGCCTTCTTTTGCACAGGCCCAGCTTCAGTGATGTCCAGGGTCCTCTTAACAAGTTTGGACCTGGCTTTGGATTTTCTCCTGGGAGCAGCAGCTTCTGGATCCACCCTCACAGCAGAGGGTCCTTCCACCAATCCTAACAACCTCCTCATAGGTGTGGACAGAGGAGGCTCATTTGGAAGTACAGCAGTGTAGAAAACTCTATTCCCTATTACAGGGAATGCAGCAGTATGAAGTAAGGGCTGAGAGTTGTACAGATGCTCACCACAAATGTGTCTGAAAATGAGGCTCAGAAACCTGGGGTATCGAACAGCAGCTGGTCTTGGCTCTTGCTGCACCAGGTTCCTCAAGTTCAGAAAGATCCACTTAGCCATATCAATGGTAGTCCCATCCACCAGCTGTAGAACTATTGGGACTTCATCTCGGCTCAGTTGGTCAAATGAACCAACTTTGCTGCTGAAACTCATCATCACAGAAGCAAATAGAAAGCTGTAGGTAGGAGACAAATCCTTCCTGTACAGCGTTGCTCCTATTTTGGGTTCTGCTACACCACAGAAGCGTAGCAAATTTCCCATTTGCTCATTTTCAGGCTGGGGCATATCATATGAATCAGCAACGGGCAGATGAAGAACCTCCCTGAGAAGATCAGCAGTAATCTCAATGGTCTGAGTCCCATTGAGAATAGTCCCCTTGATGACTTTGGTGTTGGGGTTGTAGGCACAAGTGTACCAGAACTCGTACACCATCTCCTGGTACAGGACACCAGGAGTGGCAGTCATAGCATAGTTCAACGGATGAACTGTCAGAAACTCCACCATTTGATCATAACCTTTCCCCACATAGTTTTTGGGGATTGTGAGGTTTGCAATGTAGTTCGTGGGTTTGAGGGTTAGCATTGTGGTGACTGATGAATGTTTCTGCACATCATCACCAACAAACACTGGTAGGAAGGGGTTGTTTCTTTGAGCCATTTTAAGAGTAGGGAAAGTAGCAGAAGCACAGGACACTTAGTCAAATTTTTAGGGTTCTTAGAAGATTTATGATAGTAGTGAGGAAAACGAAGATGAAACAGTATGAGGTATTTATAGGATTTGATTGTGAGAGGGTATGAGAGAGAAATATTTGGGCGGTTTGATTTGAAAAAGTCGTTAACGGAAAACGGAACGGTTGTCCATGTCAGAACGTTTGTCAGATCACTTGATCCCTTTTTAATCACTAACACACGTAACCCACATTATCCGCAGTAATTAAGTCAAATAAAAACAGAAATTAAGTAACTTAATTTTGAAGAAAGGTAATTAAAAACTGTTGGTCTAAGCTGTTGATCAAACCTGTGATGAGCAGGGTCATCACAAGCTGTTCATTCTTCAAGCTGTTCCCTCAGCCTGTTCAACTATGTAGGAACAGGTTCTGTCCAATAGCTGAGCGTGTTACAAGATAATGTTTTGTAAGTTAGTGTGAGGGAATGAGCAGAGTGAAGAATGGACCATCAGATCAAGCTGGACGAGTAAACTGTTTTTGTTCAGCCTGTTGTATGTCCAAGCTGTTTAAGGATTTCAGAAAAATGGCTAAGTATAGAACCTGCACAGCCTGTTCTGTCTAAGCTGTTCTGAGAAACTTGAGCAGTGTGAGTCATACAAGATCTTAGACTTTTAAGGACACTTAGTCACTTTTGTTTAACATGCCCAGCTTGCTGACAAGGTAATTAAACCTTGTTTCATCATGAGGTTTGGTGAAAATGTCTGCAAGCTGTTCATTTGTGGAAATAAAACTTACCTCCACATTACCTTTCTGAATGTGATCCCTGATGAAGTGATGTCTGACTTCAATATGCTTTGTTCTTGAATGAAATACTGGATTGTTGGAAATAGCTATGGCACTTGTGTTATCACACAGAATAGAAATTTTCCTATACACAAGTCCATAATCTTCAAGCTGATGCTGCATCCACAGAATCTGCCCACAGCAGCTTCCAGCAGCAATGTACTCAGCTTCAGCAGTAGAAGTAGACACTGAGTTCTGCTTCTTGCTACACCAACTTATCAACTTACCACCAAGGAGTTGACATCCACCTGTTGTGCTTTTCCTATCTAGCCTGCAGCTTACAAAATCAGAATCTGAATAACTTGTTAGTTCAAGACTTGAGTCTTTGGGATACCAAAGACCCAAACCTGGTGTATCCTTCAGGTATCTGAAGATTCTTTTAACAGCAGCTAGATGAGATTCCTTTGGATCAGCTTGGAACCTAGCACATAAAAAGGTGGCAAACATAATATCAGGTCTACTAGCTGTTAAGTACAACAAGCTCCCAATCATACCTCTGTAAGCTGTTACTGAAACAGCTTTGCCACTGGTATCATCATCCAATTTTACATTGGTTGCCATTGGGGTTTTAATAAGAGAACTTTGATCAAATTTAAACTTTTTCAAGAGATCTAAGGTATACTTTCTTTGATTTATGAAAATTCCAGTTGAGGTTTGTTTAACCTGTAATCCTAAAAAGAAAGTAAGTTCTCCCATCATACTCATTTCATATTTAGATTTCATGAGTAATGAAAAATTCTTACACAACTGCTCATTGGTAGAACCAAATATTATATCATCCACATAAATTTGAACAAGCATAATATCAGATTTCACCTTCTTTATGAACAGTGTAGTATCCACTTTACCTCTGGAATACCCATTGCTCATAAGGAATTCAGTAAGAGTGTCATACCAGGCTCTAGGGGCTTGTTTGAGACCATAGAGAGCTTTGTCCAACTTATAGACAAAACCTGGATGATGTTCATTTTCAAAACCTGGAGGCTGCTTGACATAAACTTCTTCTTGCAGCTTACCATTCAAAAATGCACTTTTCACATCCATTTGAAATACCTTAATGCTTTTATGAGCAGCATAGGCTAGATCCAAACGAATTGCTTCTAGCCTGGCCACAGGGGCAAATGTCTCATCATAGTCAATTCCTTCCTCCTGTCTATAGCCCTGAGCAACCAGTCTTGCCTTATTTCTTATGACATGACCTTGCTCATCCATCTTATTTCTAAAGACCCATTTAGTGCCAATTATAGTTTTACCTTTAGGAGCAGGGACCAGCTTCCATACCTTGTTCCTCTCAAACTGATTGAGTTCCTCTTGCATGGCAGTGATCCAATTGGCATCTTTTAGTGCTTCATCCACTTTCTTTGGCTCCATTAGTGAAACAAAGCTAGAGAACATACAGAAGTTCCCTAAGCTGTCTCACCTTGTTTGTACCCCTTTGTTAATGTCACCAATTATTTGATCATTTGGGTGACATCTGATCCACTTAGGATCATTCTTCAATGATGATTCTTCTGAATTATCAGCAGCTTCAGCAGGTCCTGTTGAACAGCTCTCAAGATTTTCAGACACACTGTTGTCTTGAGCCTGCTCACCTGTTGAACATGACTGACCACTGTTGAACATATCAGCAGAGGAGCCAGGAAAATCAGCATTCATAGGTTCAGGACATGTAGTTGTAATTAGGTCAGTACACTTATTCACACAGGGTGTATTGACATAATCATCATCATGCCCATCATGATTAACAGGTTCCACACTGGGTGTTGTGGAAGCTTTTGAGTCCTCTTCACTGTTTGAATGCATCAGATCATCAAAGTTTAACTCTCCTGAAACTAATTCAGGAACAGCTTTAGTGGTAGCATTCTTGGACTCTTCAAAGGTGACATTGATAGATTCATCTATCACCTTTCTTTTGTTGTTGTACACTCTGTAGGCTTTAGAGATAGCAGAGTAGCCAACAAACACACCTTCATCAGCTTTTGGTTCAAACTTTGCCAGTTGATCTCTTTGATTCAAAATGAAGCAGGGACAACCAAATACATGGAAGTAACTGACATTTGGTTTCCTCCCTTTGAGCAGCTCATAGGAAGTTTTGTTGAACCTTTTTACCACTAAAGATCTGTTTTGGGTGAAGCAGGCAGTGTTAACAGCTTCAGCCCAAAATGATGAAGGTAAACCAGATGCACACAGCATGGTTCTAGCAGCTTCAATGAGAGTTCTGTTTCTCCTTTCAGCAACTCCATTTTGTTGTGGAGTTCTTACAGCTGAAAAGTTTTGAGTAATTCCTTTCTCTTCACAGAAATCTTCAAGAGTACTGTTTCTGAATTCAGTACCATGATCACTTCTAAGCTGCTTTACTTGGGCAGAGTTCAACATTTCCATCTTTTTCACAAATCCAATAATTTCTCTAGTAGCCTCTCCTTTGCTCTTCAAGAAGATAACCCATGTGAACCTGGAGAACTCATCAACCATTACTAGAGTATATCTTCTTCCTCCTAGACTTGGGACATTAACAGGTCCAAACAAGTCCATGTGGATTAAAAAGAGAGGAGTATCAATAGAGAAGTTATGTTTGGATTTAAATGATGATTTTCTCTGCTTGCCTTTCTCACAAGTTGTGCAGAGTTTATCTTTAACAAAGGTCATAGAAGGCAAACCTGTCACCAACTCTTTCTTACAGAGTTTGTTGATGTTCTTGAAGTTCAGATGTGACAGCCTTTTGTGCCATAACCAATTTAAGTCTGCATTTGTTTTTGTGAGGAAGCAGGTTTCAGTTGTGGGATCAGCAGATTGCATGTCCACAACATATACACCTTTCTTTCGTTGAGCACACAGCACAACTTTGCCTTGGGGATCCAATATGTAACCCAGGTGCTCATCAAAGTTAACCTTATAGCCAACATCACACAGTTGGCTTATGCTAACAAGGTTATGTTTTAGCCCAACCACATAGGCTACTCTTTTGAACACTGCAGCACCAGCTTTAAGAGTTCCATATCCCTCAGTGGATCCATGTACATTGTCACCAAATGTGACTTTTGGCCGTTTTTCAGGCCTGAGATCACTCAGCAGGTCCTTACAACCTGTCATGTGCCCTGAGCAGCCACTGTCCAAGTACCAAACCTAGGATGGTTGTTTTTCCTACAGAGTGATAAGAAGAATATTAGATACTTTTAGGGGAACTCATCACAGAGATGAGTTCTCCTACTTCATCAACATTTGTTGATGGACTTGTAATGTCAACTCTAATATTCCCTATTTGAATGGTATCAGATTGAATACCACTCTCATTAACTAAGGTGTTTCCAACACTGTTTATGTTAGCAGTGAGGGAAGCATCAGAGTCAGCAGGCCTCATGTCCCCAGTTTCAGGACAGTCTTTGGCCAGATGTGTCTTCATTCCACATTTATAACACTTTATCCTTTTAGCATTTTTGGAAGAAGACCTTTCAGAAACACATTCTGGGTTATTTCTGTTGATTCCATCAGCAGGTTTAGCAAACTTATTACTTTTTGATGAATCAACAGCTTGAGTGGAAAGTTCAATAGCCACAGCTTTGCATGTCTCTTCTTTCCTCTTTTTAGGAGGGCAGATATCAAAGATAGGAAGCTTAATTGGCTTTTGAATCTCCACAGGTTTAGGAAACTTATTCCCAGATCTCTCAGGCTGAGCAATGACTTTGCCTTTGCCCTTCCTGAGATGTGATTGATGTTGCCTATCAACATACTCATTATTTCTGGTTTTTAGATACTTATTCTCATTTAAAACCAGTTTACCACTATGATTTGAAAACTTATTTGAAATCACAGCAGGTTTGCCTTCAACCTGAGACTTATTCTTGTTAAAGGCAGACTGCTTATCTTTTGAAAACTTATTTTCAAAATGTTCAGCATTAAAAGGATTAGTATGTCTTTTTACACCAGCTTTAGACACAAAGTTTGTTTTGTCAACAGGTTTGGTGTCCACAGCTGCAGTTTGGACATGCTTTCCTTTCTTTTGCTTGTGTGAATCAGCAGAGCACTTAGCAAGCTTATTTGATGAAACATTCATTTTGAGCTAGGTTCACACGAGCTGTCAATGTTTTGAGGCCTGACAAACCTGTTTGTTGAGATTAATTTACCATTCACTTTTTGAATAAAAGTGTTTGGAAGCTCACCAAGAGTGGACAAGTGTTCTTTTAAATTATTAACCTCAACAATGGAAGCTGCTGTGTCAAGATCCCCTCCAAGATAGGCTTGGATTTGTGCAGGAATCTGCTGACTTATGCAGTGGCTGACTTTTTGTGCAGATTGGCACCAAGATTCAACTATCTTTTGAAGCTTAGCATGTTTTATATCTGTTTCTCTCTTTTCTTCCAGTAAAATGGAATTGATGTGTTTTAATTCATTAAGCTCAGCTTCCAACTTATGGAAGCTGTCCAGTTTACTAGACTTTGTTTCGATATCAGTTTTAAGCTTAGAGATTTCAGATAATAAAACAGCATGCTTCTCAACAGCAGCTTTTAGATCAACAAGCATATATTCAAACATTTTAACTTTTTCTTCAGAACTGTAATCCATAAAATTTTGTACCTTATACATCATTGTAGGGTTCCAGTTCTCCAAGCTGCTGAAAGCTTCAGCTTCAGCCAGATCCTGTTTGAAATTGCTTGTTGATGGGACATCAGTGTTGGCCATCAGACAGTTGTTGTCTTCTTCATCAGATGATGAATCAGATTCCTCCCAGTCACAAGTTTCAGCCATTAGTCCCTTTTGCCTGTTAGAATCCACTGAGTTTTCTAACTTCCTCAGCTTGGCCATGGCCATAAGGTACTTAACCCTATAGCCATCATCCCTGTTTGTCTTGTGTGGTTTGGATGTCTGACCAACAGCTTTTGACACACAGTCAGCAGCTATATGGCCAGTTTTGCCACATTTGAAGCACTCAGCTTTGGTCTTGTCAAATGCTTTCTTTTTGACAGCATTTGAGTTTCCTTGTAGCATGTTTCTTCCAAACCTTTTCTTGTTGAACCTTTTGACAAGCATGGCTATCATCTGCTCATCATCCAGTTCAGTACTATCTGCATTGTCTTCCTCATCAGACATTTCCTCCTTATCATCAGCCTGTTGATCAGGTTGAGTGAACGCATCACTTATTTGATTTACAGGTTGTCTCACATTAGCCACAAAGGCTGCACCTTTCTTAGATATTTCCAAGGCATTTCTTTTCTGTTGCCTTGATTGCTCATCATTTAGTAAGGATCCATATAAGTTAACAAGATCCATACTTTTGATAGTACCTGAATTCCTTAAGATTGTAGAAAAATAATTCCATTCTTCAGGCAGAACATCCAAGAACTTGTTTACCAAAGTCAGGCTGTCCTTGGTGATCCCAACAGCTTTGAGATCATTTACAAGAGCAGTAAACCTTGTGTAGGTTTCAGTGAGAGTCTCCTTTGGTTTTGCAAAGAAGAGTTCATACTGTCTAACAAGATTATTAATCCTGTTGTCAAGTGTGATTGTGGGTCCATCATAGACGGTACACAAAGTATCCCACATCTCCTTGGCAGTCTTCATCTTCTCAACCTGTTTTAACACATCATCAGGCAGAGAGATGACCAGATTGTTTCTGGCCTTTGCATCAAGAGCTACCAGTGTTTTGTCTTCATCAGACCATTGAGCTTTTGCTTTCTCAAATGTTCTGATTTCAGGAGCAGCTCCTTCAACAGCAGGATTTATTGTTGTAACAGAGGTTGGCACATAGGGACCCTCCATTACAATCTCTGGTAGTTGTACATCCAGATTCTCTAAGTAGAGCATCATTCTGCACTTCCAGCCAGAAAAGTTCTGGTGATTGAACTTTGGAGGTTTGCCCATTGAACCATTGTCATAGTATGAGGAATTTGCAGCACTGTTGTCCATGGAAACTTTGGGAGAATGAGAGATCTAGAATGACACACACTCTAGCCTGCTCTGATACCAGTTGTAGGTCCCAAAAGATATCCCAAGTATATAGCTTTAAGCTGTAGAGGGGGGGGGGGTGAATACAACACTTTAAAAACTACACACAATTTTCTCAATGTTTGTATGTATTATTAACAAATGTTAATTACGAACAAGCTTGAATGCGGAAAGTTTCAAGCTGAGATGACAGATACAACAGTATGTTTAACTAGTCTAAGACTAACATAAACTAATTACAATGAATACACTCACTAAGAATCACTCACTGTGTTTACAAGACTCTGAGGAACAGCTTGAATAAGAACAGCTTAGACACTGAGCATTGTTTTATTCAAGCAGACTTGCATGCATGAAAGACACACTTTGAATGCACGTTCACTCTTGTTTTCAACACTTAGCTTTTTGGCTTAAACTTTCAATCCTTGGAAGTTTCCTTTTATATTCACTCAGAAGATCTAAGTGAAGCTTCTTCATTGGACGGAATGAAAAAGGTAAAGTCTTGTTGAAAAGACAACATAACCTTTTCTGCACTTTTCTGAAAAGCAGACTTGTCTTCATATGGGCAGAACTTTTGTCTTTTCACTTTGTCTACTGTTGCATTGCCTTTAACCAAATAAGGAATGTCAACTTTGTGTTTTTCTTCCTTGTAAAGGCCTATATTGATATAAGAAAAAGGTCTGTCACCCTTTTTCAAATAACCTTTTGTCTTCATGTAGCAGAACAGCTTGGGCAGGCTGAGCAGTTTTGATTTCCACTTTGTCTTCGACTTTGTAAACTGATCTTGTAGTAAAAAACAATACATGAGGACTTGGAAACACATTCCATAAAGTGTTTAGCCTGTTCACAAAGAACAGGTTCTGTTCACAAAGAACAGAACACTTGTAAACTGCCCAAGCTGCTCACCAGTGTAGAGCAGCGTAGACAGTTTATGTCCAGCCTGTTCAGCAGACTGAATAGCTTGAGCAAAACTGCCTTTGTTGCAACACATGCAACACATAGAACAGCTTAAGGCTGATATTGCAAATTACTTTCAGGTTTCAATAAGGCATATAACAGGCCTTAAATTCATCCTTCAAGAGCATCATCAGGTTTGATTAAGAATCTTCCCCTTAGATGCAAAACAGTTTGACTGAGGCCTTTTTGTGCCTAACATAAATAATAAAAGACATTAATTCGTTAGTTTTTGTTTAATATCTAAATGTAACGAGTCAATCTAATAAATGATAGTAATGCTCTTTATATTTTTATGTTTAGAATTTTAATAATAAAATAATTTTATATTCTATATTTAACTTGAGTGTTTGCATATTAAGCAACCAAATGACATATAACTTGATTTCATTTTAAATTTTAAGTTTTTTATACTATAACAAAAAAACCATAATATTTTTTGAGGTTTTTAGAGCATATCCAAAAATGTGCATATTTTTCATTCTTCTCATTTTTAAGAAGAGGCATTGTATTTAATATTAAGCTTTAACTTTGCATCTATTAAAAAATCGTACAATAATTTACGGTATTGTGCTTTTGTAATTTTTTTAAATAAATAATATTTGATTTATGGTTGTTTTTATTCCAATTGTCGGGAGACAAAAATATTTTTTAAACATCATTTTAGTAACAAGTGATAAAATTTTGTACCGTAGTTATAAAAGTGTGTATTTTCAAAATTATAAAACAGCTATTTCTAAAAAGTTATGCCTAATTACTATATGTTGTACAATCTAAAGTTTATAATGTGACCCGAACAATATAAATTTTTTATAAATACATAATATCTGAAACAAAAAATAAAATAACAATCCGGTGCATCGCATGGGTCATTTTGACTAGTCTATATATCTATAAAAGTTGAGTCTCATGTAATAAATATGAGCATTAATGATTTAATTTTGATTTTAAATAAATAATATAAATAATTATTTAGTTATTTTTTCTTGAATGGAATTAAATGTTTACAAGTTCTACATTACTACTCTTAAATTGCAAATGACCGTTACTTATCATTTTTTAAATTGAATTAATTATCAATTAATTGAAATCAAGTCTTTCATTTCCTATCACAGGACAATCTATTTTCCTCAATTACTATTTTTTTGAATGACAAAATATTTATAACCAAAAAACTAAACAAAATTGTCAAAGAAATATACATACAAACAAGAGACCATACGAGCTACACTATCACAATCTTCCTTTGCGCTCTCTCTTTAGAGTAAGAATTCATATTTTTTGTTTAGCTGTTTAATTTTTTATATTTTTGTGATTCTTTAAATTTTGTAACGGAAAAGAATGTGTGATCATCATTTTGTGTGGAAAATTAACAATCTTCATCGTCGTGTTTGTATTTCAGTTTGGTGGTTTTCGACAAAACATTGAGGAATACTATACTGGTGATAGAGACATATGTTCTTAGCGTTGAACGCTTTTACAGAAGGTGACCTAAAAACTAAACTTCATAGAAATATGAAAAGTGATGAGGTAATTTATATTTACTTTTATTCTGTATAAGTGAACACATACGATTAGCTTACATTTTTATACCTAATTTATCAATTATTAGAACTGATGTTTCTTTTAAATTGATTTTGGTTAACTATCATGGAATTTAGATTTTGTTTATTAGAATAAATACTGTAAATTTTAGTTTCTGTTGTGTTAAATATTATAGTTACCCGAGAAATTAAGGTTGATAAATTCTTCATGAAACTATGAAAAACCTAAAATGTCATCCAAAATTGTCATAAAATATAAAATTATTTTTGTTTTAACTTATTTGATGAATGAAAATCAAAATATAAAAGTAGAATAATGTTTTCTTCTAAATATATATGTCATAGAACTTACAATAATTACCATAATATTATAATAAATGCAAGTCTAAACCGAAAATCATATTTTAGTAATAGTTTTATTGTTTGTTTTATATTTTATTTTAAATCTATCTTATAACAAACGTAAGTCTAAACCAAAAACCATATTTTAATAATAGTTGTATTTTTGTTTTCTATATATAATTGTGGTTTTTGTTTGATAACTTTAGAAACGGATTAACATTATGATTGTTTTTTTTTAACAAAACAATATTAAGACAAATGTATATAATCAAAATTAATAATTAATTCAATTTGCTTTATATAATCAAAACTAAATGTTTTTTTAGTTTAAAAAAAATATGTGTTAATAATAATAGACTATCAATTTTTTCCAACTTGAATAATTGCTTTAATGTGATACCAAATATTGGTTTAATGTTGCTTAAATTTAATTAATTTTACCTTAATAGTAAAAACCCTCCATCTATCCTAAGGTTAATATTTCTTATCAATTAAATGTTTTTATTTTACCATAATTATGAATTAATGTCAATCATTTATCTATAAATAACAAAGTTAAATTTGTTCATTCACATTCTTCCATCATTTCACGTTACAAACAATTTGTGAGAGCTTGATGGATGAAAAATCCTACGACAATGCTAAGAATTTTGATTCCATTTAAATAATTACAATGATCATTAATAAAAAAAAACTATATTATTTATTATTTAATTTGATAAGTTGGGTACATTTCAATAAAGACTCATGCCATAAATGATTTTATGTATAAAGTATTCCAATTCAAAATAATAAATTACAATGATCATATATTATATCAAAATATATTATTTTATTATTTACTTTAATTAATTTGATAAGTTGCAACGTATGTTACTAAAGTCCATATAATGAACTACAATGATATTTATTTATATCGTAATAGTGTATTTTATTTCAATTCGATTTGATAAGTTTAGTCATATAACAATAAATTCCATAAGCTTCATATAACATAGAACATAGACTTTAATGATATGGAAATCTATCTTATAACACACGTAAGTCTAAACCAAAAACCATATTTTAATAATAGTTGTATTTTTGTTTTCTATATATAATTGTGATTTTTGTTTGATAACTTTGTAAACGGATTAACATTATGATTGTTTTTTTAACAAAACATTAAGACAAATGTATATAATCAAAATTAATAATTAGTTCAATTTGCTTTATATAATCAAAACTAAATATTTTTTTAGTTTAAAAAAAAATATGTTAATAATAATAGACTATCAATTTTTTCCAACTTGAATAATTGCTTTAATGTGATACCAGATATTGGTTTAATGTTGCTTAAATTTAATTAATTTTACCTTAATAGTAAAAACCCTCCATCTATCCTAAGGTTAATATTTCTTATCAATTAAATGCTTTTATTTTACCATAATTATGAATTAATGTCAATCATTTATCTATAAATAACAAAGTTAAATTTGTTCATTCACATTCTTCCATCATTTCATGTTACAAACAATTTGTGAGTGCTTGATGGATGAAAAATCCTACGACAATGCTAAGAATTTTGGTTCCATTTAAATAATTACAATGATCATTAATAAATCAAACTATATTATTTATTATTTAATTTGATAAGTTGGGTACATTTCAATAAAGACTCATGCCATAAATGATTTTATGTATAAAATATTCCAATTCAATATAATAAATTACAATGATCATATTTTATATCAAAATATATTATTTTATTATTTACTTTAATTAATTTGATAAGTTGCAACATATGTTACTAAAGTCCATATAATGAACTACAATGATATTTATTTATATCATAATAGTGTATTTTATTTCAATTCGATTTGATAAGTTTAGTCATATAACAATAAATTCCATGTAATAAGTTATACTGATAATTTATTCAGATCAAAATAATTAAATTTATTAGTTAATACAAAAAAATAACATGGGTTATCGAGTAGGTCATAGAAATATTTAATATTAAGTCACTGATTTAATTTGTTTAATACCAAAAAATAGTCATGAAAATCATTTATGTATTTAATTTAGTAACATCGCAACATGTGTCAACTAACATTTATTTACATATGATATACATCATTAATCTATTTAATTTAATTTCAAAACACCACAAAGATAAAATGAGATACTAAGAATATAATAATCGTTATTTCATTAAATTAATATGTAAGATACATCTTTTATTATTTATACCTAAATAAGTTAACAAAGAGGAAAAAAATATCGTGTTGTATTTTAATTTATATATTTAAATTGAATATCTTTAATAACCGAATTATCTTACTAAAAAACATAATTCATAAATCTCCTTTAAATGATAAGAGACTAAGAATTTTATTTGCAAATAGTATATTGAAAAAAAAAATGAAATATCACTCTTTGTAGATTTAAAATTTCTAACAAATATATTAATCTTTATAAAAGCATAATAATGGTAATGATTTCATGTCTATAGTAATTAATTCGATGTAATATATTACGATGATCATCTTTTATATATAATGCATAATTATATTATTTAATTTATCTAATTTGATAAGTTGAGTCGTATATTGATAATTCTATATAATAAAATATAATTATTATATATTTAGATTAAAAAATTAGTTTATTTTTAATTTAGTTTGATAAGTTAAGTCGTGTAGCATAAGTTTCATGTAATAACATCTATTTAATTAATGTATAAGAAATTTTAAAATACTTACACGTTGTACCTAAAATTTAAGAAAGATTTTTTTTTATAATTTTTAAAAACTTTTATGAAAATATATGATTTCTTAAGTAGCCTTTAAAAACCAGTTAATCAACAAATTAATCCAAACAAAATATATAATTTAGAATTTTATGATTAAATATATTATTTATAATTAATATATATTTAAATTAACACATAAATTTTTTTTAAATATAGTTACACATTATAGAAAAATTTTAAGATATAATTTTTAAATTTTTAAAGAACTCTTTATGAAAATATATAATTCCTTAAATACCCTTTGAAAAACAAGTTAATTAACAAATTAAACTAATAAAATATATAATCAATAATTTTAAGATTATTCATAAAATAATTCGGTGTATATAAATTTTATTATAAAATGGACTCAACTTTGACACAACATGTTTAATATAAATAAATATTACTTGAACTCAAATAAATATAATGTAATAGAATTGTTATTTATCATTAAATTATAGTTACAGATTCAATGTAGAACCTTATTAATATTCATTTAATTTAATGTATTGAAATAAACTTCTAATACAATTACATATTATATATAAACTTTATGAAATATTTAATTAAAGAGTTTTTACGAAAGCATATAACTAATCAAATCACCTCTAAAAATAATTTAAAACTTTAAAATTAATTGCATTATTTGTAGTTAAAATTAATATAATTTTATTTCATGAAATGTGAAAAGAATACATTAATGCATAAATCTTGAATTTTAATAGGTTCAAGTAACTAATATATGCATCATGTACAAATTATAATTACACATAAATGACATTGATTGCTATTTTTTTTTTTGAAATTCTCTCATAATTTTCAAATATAACCTATGTTGTACACAATTACACATAAATGTCATACTGATTGCTCAATTCTTTTGAAATTCTCTCATAATTTTCAAACGTAACCCATTGCACATAAATGTCATATAGATTGTTACATTCTATCTATAGTATCTAGGCACTCTAAAATCGTAATAAAATTTGACATTATTGTTTTCATTTTTATCTTTGATGCATGATCAATCTCAAAAAACATCATTTTCTTACGTTTCTAACATTTTTTTTTATCATTGTAGGATGAAGAAACATGAGTGTAGAACGAATATTGACATAGCCATGGTCGATATCATCCATCTTTTCATTACAAAATTTATCTACCATTTATCTACTTCTCAGATGTATATTTGTTATTGTTTTTTAATTCATTTCAATCCATTACACACTTTCGTTTGTGTTTGTCATTTTCAGTTGTTTTTAAAAAATGAATTATGGAGAACTTTTTTATGTTAACATGTATTTTCCGAGTCAATCTTATTTTATTCTGAGAAATAATATTTTAAACTTGCAGGATGTTGGAAAAAAAACACAAGTATAGTGGCTGTTAAATTTCACTTTTGTATGACATGATTTTGTTTTAGGGTATATACAACTATATAATATTATTACCAACGCAATACTAAAATGTTTTTTAATAATCGAAGATATTTTTGTCTCATATTTTTTCCAATTTATAAATATCAAATGCACATGAATCAATGACAGTCTTGAGCATAAACGATTTTATGTTTATAGTAATTTAACTACATATAATAAATTACAATATTCAATAATTTAGAATAAAATATATTATTTTATTATTTAACTTGATAAGTGGAGCTATATATTAATAAATTCCATATAATAAACTATGATGATCATTTGTTCAAATCAAAATATATTATTCTATTGTAATTTAATTTGATAAATTGAGTCCAATAACAATAAATTCATTGTATAAGTTATAATGATAATTACTTAGATCAAATAAATTATTTTATTAGTTAGTTTATTTTAGTTGATAACATAAAACTAACATGAGTTACCGAGTAGGTAGCAATCTTTTATAACATTTAAATTATGTCTAAGTAGCTACAAATATCATTTATTTATTTAATTTAGTAACACTATAACAATCACATGTCCCTAATCTTTACATAATATATTAATTAAAAAATCATTTAGCCCGGTGCATCACACGGGCCAACATGACTAGTATATATAAAAGTTGAGTCCTCCGGTAGCCCGGTGCATCGCACGGGCCAACATGACTAGTATATATATAAAGTTGAGTCCTAGGTACTAAATGAGAGTACTATTTACTTTGTTTTCCTTTAAATTTCTTTAATTAATATATAAAATTTGATAGTACCAATTACTTCTTTCTCTTTAATGTTTTTTAATAGATAATATTATTTAGGTCATTACGATTGAGGTCATAAATGTTTTAATGTTTTGTAACTGACTATTAACTACTTGGATTAATTATAGCCAATTCATGATGTAAATTCCATATAATTATTATATGTAAAACGATTCCTTGCTCCACACCCAATTTTCATAACTCCCATACCATTCAATTGTTATTCCAACTTAAATTATTATTTAATATTATTATAAGAGTAAATTACATAAATGGTTCCCGTGGTTTATGACAAATTACAGGTTTCATCCCTAACTTTTAAAAATTACTATGATAGCCCATATTTTGAAACTTTGTCACAGTTTCATGTAACATCCCACATCGGTGGAGAAGAGAAACTAATATGCCCATACAATTAGAGCTACAGTACAAGTTTCTCACACATTCGTCTATGTAATCTTTTGTTCTTAATCAAATCATTCGGTTAGTGCTTCTGATCTTGTTCTTTATTGTTTTCAATTGATATTGATTGATATATTATAAATTACAATTGGTATCAGAGAATCAGGGATGATTTTTGATTGAAAAAGAATTGAAAAACCGTAACTGTTCTTGATATTTTTTTGAAATATTGAAAAATCATCTAGGGTTTTTAATCCTATTGATTGTTGTTCTTGATTCTTGGATCGAAGGAAGGTGATAAGTAATCAATTGCATTGATCATAAACTTGTCGGTATCATTTTATTAAGGATCATGTAGAAAATGGTAACATAGAATTATATTTTAAACCTACTGAATATCAATTAGCTGACTTGTTTACCAAAACATTAGATGAAAAACGGTTTAATTTTTTGGTATAGAAGTTGGGTATGTTGAATCGTTAGATTTAAACATTCTGTAGTTACAAATTATAATTTTAAATTTACAATTTTTAATTTGATCTTCATTTGATGTTAAATTCATGAGTTTTAAAGTTTAAATTTTTCAGAGTTTAACAGATCTGGATTGTCATGTGCAGGGGGAGCAGAAAGTTATTTTTT